>JASSUY010032312.1:0-51750 GCA_032466535.1 Forpus xanthops
CGGTCTGCCCGTGTCCGCCTGCCTTCCTGCCGCTCCCGCCCCCGGTGGCGGCTGGCAGCCGCTGATCGGGGTTTTCCAACCCGTTCCGCTGCTTCGGGGGCGGCCGGAGCTGGCGGGGCCGTGCTGGGGGGCTGCAGGAGAGGGGTCCGACGGGGAGAACCCCCTCATAGAGCAGCCGGGCCGCAGTGCGCGGTGCCTTTCTGTGACACGGTGCTGCTGTGCCGCGATGTGGTCGGCCGGCGTGGCAGAGCATCGCGGACAGGTTTGGGGGGCCCTCGGTGAACAATGGGGAGCGGGGCACGCCAGAACGCAGCCCCCAGGCGGGTAGGCACGGTTTCACCCCGCCTTACCGCCCCGTTGTCGCGCCCGCGGCGGGCTTTTTGCCGAGCGTTGTGCGCTCCTGTTAGGATACGACATAACCCCAGCACGCTGAGAGTTGTGCAAGTTGTCCCGACTCTGGGATGGTCCCATCCGGGAGCGGGAAATGGCACCGCACGGCTCCGCCAAACTGCCCCGTGCTCCGCAGAGCCCAGGCCTGGGAACGTGCCTGCTGTGCTGAGCATGGGCCCGGCTTTCATGTTCGAGTACAGTCGTGCGGAGCGTGTTATTTTGGAAGTGTTGAGCTCACCTTTTGCTAAGCACATTCCCCAGAGATTTCAGGAGGTGCAGCAGGCATTTAAAATAGAAGAACATGTGAGACCTTGCTCTTTCCAAGAGGCCTGAGCATGCACTTGCATAATATTCAAATGTTATCCCTGTAATTACATGAAGTTTTACTTTTCGCAGTAAAAAAAGTTCAGTCAGAACCTCGCTTTGCGCAGCTGGCATCCCTGCTTTTTAACGTTTTGTGCTTAATACTCCACTTAAAAGCTTTTAACTTACTCATTGAAAGGACTGTTTTTCAAGCTGTCATCTGACAGTTTATTACCTATCAGTGCAGAGCTGCGTTTACTTGGGAGTCTCAACTGATCTGCTTGAGTTGGGCTTGTAAAGATGATGTGATTTTTCCAAACTGAGTCCTTGTATTGTGGTAGGGCTTATATAGCTGGAACCTTATAGCAGATGGATGGCTACAGCTTCACATCCGATGTGCTCGTGTCCAGTGGTGGCAATCTGGGCTTCCTGTAAGTGCTGCTTTTGCCCAGCTGATGCATTAGCTTGGTTCAGCAGAAATTGGTTATTTAGCTCTGTTACTCAATCGATGTCTTGCTTCCTCTTAAGAAAGAAACCTGTCATGGTTTTTAATTCAGTGCCTCCTCATCTGCTGCAGGTATTGTATTTCCCCAATATAATCCTGGTGGGGAAAAAAAGGAAAAAGAAGAAAGTTCCATCTCCTCTTAAATAAAATATGCTTAATGTATAACTGATGCCTTATGTAAACCTCCTTGAACACTGACTGCACAGCAAAAGCGTTTGACATTATCTCTCTTTAAAACGGTATGTAATGCAGTTCAAATGTGTTCACGTTTGTTCCAGTAATAAGGGAAAAGGAGATGATTGTTAATAAGAATCAAGTGAAAAAAAAAACCCACAGCACAGTCATTTTCTAAGTCAAACACACAGGTTGTGCCAAGCCAAGAGGGAAGAGATGTTCTGCCTTATTTTCACATGTCTGGGCTGTTAAGGGCTTTTGGAGGAACTGGTGCTGCCTTTCCATGTGCAGGAGCCACTGGTGGATCAGCGCATGGCTGTACCTGGGTAGATGTCCCTCCATTGGATGGTGCATGAGGAGCCCTGGGGGTCTGGTAGGGAGCCGCTGTATGCCCCCCTCGTGCAGTAGGACCTTTGGGGGGCTTGTCTAGTCCCTGAATTTGCTGCACAGCATTGGGCTACACATAAACCCCAACTGACACATTCTTAAATGAATGCAGAAGGAAATAGAGCTGGTGGAGCTGAGTTTGACTCTTTTCCCTGTAGCTGTAGCGTTTAAAACTTGCACTTAAGAAAGCTGCTTTTGCAGAGGCCTTCTAAGGTAGATGTGTAATGTGAAAAAGGAAGTTTAGTGCTATGTGGGGCTACTTACTTTAAGGCTTTCATTTAAAGTGTTTCTGCAAAGGGTTACTGTAAGTAACTGAT
The DNA here is from genome assembly GCA_032466535.1 of Forpus xanthops. Classification (NCBI taxonomy): domain Eukaryota; kingdom Metazoa; phylum Chordata; class Aves; order Psittaciformes; family Psittacidae; genus Forpus; species Forpus xanthops. Next base: position 2,077 of record JASSUY010032312.1, read on the forward strand.
TTTTCCAAATACATTTGGAATGTGTAATTGTACCAGTTCCTCTGATAGCCACTTTTTTATAATAGAGGTGTTTTCTGGGACTAGAATTGGTGGCTCTTGTGACAGTGGTGTACTCAAATGAAGCAAGGCAGATCTGGTGCAGTTGTGCTCAGACTCACCGTGAAGCTCAGCATTGCTTCTTTGTGGTCCCTGGTGCCTTCCAGCCAGCAAAGTGACCAATAGTGAACAGTGCTGGGCAGCTGGAACAAACCAGGGCTGATGTACAAGACTGAAAGCGCTTCTCTAGAGCTATTGGCACCTATAGAAGACAAACTATTAACATCTGCTGATTGCACAAAAAGTGGGTCAGTTGTGCATCTTTGTATTGAGCAGGGAACTTTCTCAATAGTGCAAGAGGCAGCAAATCCCAATAGTAACAGTACTGGTCGGTGCAGGGAGGTAGCAAAAGCCTTTAACATCCCATGCCAGGAATTTCCCTTCCCACTGAAACATCTGTGGGAAAGAAATCCGTAGTACAGGAGTGGAGTAGAAAGTCAGAAAAGGTCTACAAAAATGAACATTTCATATTTATATATGAATATATATATATTATCCTGTGTGGCTCATGGGCAAAGTGTCAGACCAGTGCAAGTTACCACTGCTGAGTCATGGCCAGAGTGAGGGGGGCAAAAAGCTAATGTAAAATGTGACCTGAAAACTAATATGAGGGAATGAAAAAATCATCCTGCAGCTTTTGAATTGCGTATGGAATGTGCACAGTCAGGGGACAGTGCACCAAGATACAATAAACACTTAAATTAAACACTTCAAAAGCCAGAATTACTGTAAATAGGCAAAGAACAGCAAAACTAGTTTTCAAGAGCTTAAAAAAAAACCCTCCCCGACTCTTAAAATCAAAGGTACAGGAGAATAGATGGGTAAAAACGATCTGAATAGTAGCAAAACCAGCAGCACTGGGTTTATTTTGTATAAACTAAGAATGTATCGAGGAACAGGACATGACTATTGAAGTCATTCTGGGTTAATTTCTCTAAGTACTTCAGGGTTTATTCTGCAGAGGTTCAGGTTTAAGACTGTAAAGCCACACACAGAATGCATGTCTCTGCAGCAGGGTTTATCTTAACTCTGTTTTTTCCAGTGTTGAGGATGCCAAAGGTGGTGGAGGGTGTTTGGAGCTCTGGAGGCAATGGAGAGAAATACTGCTTTGCTGGTCCAGAATAACATTTTTAGCTTTCCATGAATTTCCCCCTGCCCATCTCTCTGGGGGAGCATGGCCTCTTTTCCAGAAGAGGAAGACAAGGCTACCTCAGAGGAGTTTGGTGGTAGGGCGATGGATTTGGAGCAGGGTTTATCATTGCCCTGTGCAGCTCTGTCTTGCACCCATGGTTGTTGATGCCTAACCCTAACCCTAACCCTAACCCTAACCCTAACACTGGTGCTACGCCTGCTCTTGGGAGGGGTGCAAAGTCCTCATCGTCACTCTGGCGTCACTCGGACATTTATCTTCAAAGGCTTTGGTTGTTACAGAGCTAAAATGGGGCAGAGGGAGGGAGGTGGGAATGAGGACTTTGGGCTGAAACCATGGCCACACCACCAGGACTACAACCCGCAGCCTGTTAAGGCCAACGCTGAACTCGTGTTCAGAGATGCTTTGCCAGCTCCCTTGAACTTGTATGAGGGCTCTTGGTTGTCAGTCCCTGGCACGGCTCTTTGCTTAAATTCCTGTCCCAGTTGTTCTGGTGGCTGGGGTTTAGAAATCTGTTTGAACATTTGTTGTTCCTTACTGACTGCATCCTTCCACTTGCGCGTTTTCCTACCTTTACCTCTTAGTTTCAGTGAGGCCACCTGAGGCGAAGGCTGGCAGGGAAGCATTCCCAGCAGGAGGCTGGGCAAGGGCTCTGATTCCTAAGTGGGTATTAGGAAACCCTAAGCATTCAAATGAAGGACGGGAGTAACAGCTGTAGTAAAGTTTATATCCTACCGATCATGGGACTTTTGGTTGTTTCCTATCTGTTTTTCAGTAACATTTCTGGTGGTTATAAAATGAGCGGTATTTATCTGACCCAGGAGTCAGAGACATTACCTCATTGTCACGGGGTCAGTGGCAATTAGACTGCAAAGACCAGCCAAGCAGTGCCGCTGGGTACAATTGTCTGTGGCAGGCTTAACCTTTACGGTCACTGCTGCTGTGGAGGGACAGCCCTGCCAGTGCCTTACAGCCCACAAGGCCAGGCCTTACATTCTAATAGCACGAGCAGAGCGGAAAAGGCCCTTTCCTTTCATAACCCACCCCAGAAGGCTTATGCATACTTATTAATATATATCGTAAAAGACTGTGATATATTCAGGATCAATGTGTTAATGGTTTGTATCAGTTGTCTTGATTTTGAGTTAAAAATTAAGTTCATCTCCCCCCAAAATAGGTGTAGAAACGATTGTAATGCAAATACAATAGTTTGTAGACGTCAGTCATCCCGTAGTTACAGTGAACATGATGTACAAAGGTTAAGAGCCAGGCCAGCAGCTATGTACAGCATAACCAACTCAGCCGGGAGAGGCAGCTGAATTTACCCTGCTACCGGAGAAGGTGACTGCAACAGCTCGTGCACTGGGGTAGCAGTGAAGGGGCCATACCTGCTCCTGCCTGCAGCACCGATCAGCAGTGGAGCTGTGTGCTTGAGGGCATTTCAAACTGAAACCAGGTGCTTTGCTTTTCTGGAGGTGGCAACTTGTATTTCTCATCTGTTAATACATGGTTATTCATCATGCATGCTTCCTATTTGTATATGATAGACTTGAATCACAGGTCCTATGCATGCCAAAACGTGGTAGCTCTGAATTTAAGAGCAGTTCACTTTCAGATAGTGTGTTTAATAGTTACCCCAAACGAGACGGCTGAGCCACCAGATGAAGGACGGTGGTTGCCAGCTTCCCACTGTTATTCATTATTGACTGAAAGGGTTTGTCAGGCTGGGTGGGCAGGATGCTGCGGGAATGCATGCAATAGGAGCACTGCCTCATCCTGGCTGCCTGCCAGAAGGGCTTTCCTCCTCCATGTTGTCACCAGTCCCTCTGATTCATTCTGTCTGCCAGGCTTGCTCTTGCATGATTTCACGCACCACCTCTGGCTTTTTGGTTCAGGAACATTTAATGTTCTACCTGTGTAATTTTCCACTATATAAGATCTGTGTTTTGGCATAGGCTGACATAACCCCACTCTCCCAAAGAAAGAACCTGGAAGAGAGGTTAGGGGGATAGCGCTGTAGGTATTCTACAAGCATGTAATCTTCCCTTTTGTTTTACAATTCTGATTGCTCGAAATTAGGGCGAGGATGTGGGTGAGGAGCAAGACTTTTCCCTCCTGCCCTGTCAGTGTGAGTAATAGACCCATGGCAAGTGTAGGAACTAGGCTCAACAAAAGTCTGAAAAACAAAAATATGAGCATTTCATTTCTCACCTTGCAGGCACCAGCTCAGGCCCCGGGTTTGGGGTCTTGGTTCCTAAGCAGTCAATAGATAACCTGTGAGAGACAGCAGTCTCTCCTGCAGTAGCTGGCAGAGGTGTAGCTTCTGGTCACTGAGTGACATGGTCTGGGGCTGCTTTTCCCACGCTGATTCATGGCTGAGAGCCCTGCCCAGGGCGAGGTGGGAAGTGAACCGCAGGGCAGCAGCATGGAAGAGCCACACAAAGCAGTCCTAGTGGGAGTGGGAGAGCACTCCCAAAGTGGGAACCGGGAGGAATGCCCTTTCATGCCTGGGGAAGGTTTTAATCTAGTTCTTCCAGTAAAAGCTCTAACTGGGAAGCTGCCCCTGAGGTAGGAGCTCCTTCATTCCTCCTTGTACGTGCACTCCTTTGAGCCCTGTAACGCTTCCTTGCTACCCAGGTGGGAAGATCGGGTAGCACAGTGCCCTGGGTGCAGCAGCCTTGCTGGCCATGCCTGATCCAGGCAACAGGGAAATATTTTGATTCAGTATTCACTAAAACAGTATCTGCACAGAAGTCTGCTTCCTGGAGTGCTACCAGTGCTACCATCGGTCTCCTCAGTCCAATAAATGCTACCAGATGCAAAGCAGAACAGTTTCAGAAGATGGTGGCACCCTCCCTGCTCTGGCTGCAGAAATGGTTACTTGGAAGGTAGGCACCATCCAAAGTATTTCTCATGTTAACGATTCAGGACCAAGCTCCCTGCAACACTGGGACCCTCCGTGTGTTAAATGTGTCTGGCCCTGCCCTGGCTCTTAAAATGTGCACTTGATCAGATCACACCCATGGTGTGTTGAGGGCTTGGACACAGGCACGGCATCAAACCTGGGTTGTCTCAAGGACAGCAATAAACAGGCATTTAGGAGCTGGACAGGGAAGTCAATACTCAACAAGTTTTAGTAGCACTTTCTCAGCTGGTCACTGCCAAAGAGGGCTCTAAGTGTGAGCACATGGTCTGAGTCAGCACGAGCTATCTGACGTGAAACCCCTTTCAGCCTGGTCCTCACATGCATTAACTCAAATTCCCCAAGCATGTCCTTGGTTCACTCCTGCAGCACCCAGGAGCTCATCCTGTTCCTGCTGGGTTTGAGCTGTCTGGCTGGAGCACACCAAACCTTTCCTGACAAACCTGAGAGCTGCCCAAATGCAGCAGTGCCTGCCATTTGCTCTTCAGAGAGAGCTGGTTGGGTACAACAAGGAGAAAGTCCCAATGGTCATTTCTTGCTGGTAAGGTTGAGGACTAGTTGTTAATTGGTATGCCCTTAGAAATGGACTGTTCTCTTTGGGGTAGTGCAAGCCAGGAGCCCTCCTTCAGGCCCTCCATCCCGGGTATCCTCTGCACTGCTGTTGGTGCTGTTGGCTCTGTGCAGAAATTCTTCACAGGGCCACAAAGGAACTTAGGAGCAGCCATGATAGCACTGACATCAAAGGCACTGCGAGGAACCTGCCTTTCCATCTCCCCAGCATTTACATAGAGCAGGCTTTGGAGGCCACCATTTCCTTCTGTTCCTTCCACTTCTTGATTTTAGGGAAGAAAAGAGCAAGCTCTCATTGCCAACCACAAATGCACAACTTCAGGTGAAAGACTCCTTGATGTAGCAGAGCAGGATGTCTGGAGGCACATTCAGGATGAGCCCATCAGCAGCATTTCCCTGCGGATGACTCGTCCTGCCTGTCTAGTCCTGCTTTTGTTGAGGTTTTCCATAGCTCTTGTCCTGCCTTCTTCCAGTCACAAAGCAGCTGTAGGTTTGGGAGTGTCTTCAGGGTGAGTCTGGTTTTCCAAGGATGTGCATTTTAGGTTTAGATAGCTTAATCCTTTTGTCAGTTCTAGATCTAAGCAGACACAATCCACGTTGGTCTTTGCAGAAATCTCCTAACCATTGAGGTGACTTTTCATCCTTGAATGAGATCCAACGACTGCAAAAATCCAAACTAAAGGCAAAAAGCACATTTACGGTAAAGGCAGTCATTGGACACTTTGCAGATCTACCATCGTGGGAAGATGATGTGCCTGAAAACGTGAGGCAGATTAGCCACTAGTAACAGTGTTGAACAGGGGAACTGTAGGTTGGGAGATACTCTGATTTGGATCCTGCAGGTAGTCATGCTGCTGCATTATAATGGTTCACTGGTTTGTGAATAATGAATTGTCCTGTGATTAAATTGATGTGAAAACTCCCATGGTGGGTAAATAGAGGCAAACTACCATTTTTAGCTACTTTCAGGTATACTAACACTGAGAGGATATAATTTTCTTCCTGTAATTTAATCATACGCAATGTTTGCTCCCATCATTCATAAGTAAAAATTTCTTACAGACTTAACAGATTGTGTTTCCATCTCTGTTGAGTAAAAACAGTATTATGGACACAAGCGAAATGGAAATCATAACACAGCATCTCCACTATTTTAAGAGTCATATTGAAACACATGGAACAGATAAGCAATTCCAGTCTTCTCTGCCTTCAGATTTGGTGCTCTGTGTATTTACTTAGCGCTAGAAAAGGAAAGTGAAAACAAACCCGTTGCCTCAGTAAGCCCTGGGAACAGGCATTGCTTCTGCCCTTTCCTTTAGGATTGGGTACCAGCTCCAGGCAGGGGAAGGGCTCTGGGCAAGCGAGAGCTGCAAAGTCTGTTGCAAAGTGTGATAACAGAGAGTAAGGGGGGAAAACAAGGACTGGGTGTCAGGGTGAGAAGAGCTGCCTGAGAAGGACTAATAGGTAAAAACCTGAGGGACAGATGATGGCTTTTCCAGATGGAAAGGCTGACTTGAAACAGGTCTGGCTGTTTGGATCCTTGGTGCTCCTGGGGAAGCACCTGCCTTGAGGCAATAAATCCAGCTTGTTTCCCCACAGCCCATAATTGCATCCTGGGACTGTGACTTCGGTTGTGCACAGGATGGGTGTCCCATCTCATGATTGCTTCTGAGATTTCAGACCTTTTCCCTATGTTGCACCAGCTCGAACTGCTTCCGTTTTTCCCATGGAGACCTGACCACAGGAGGAAGAGGCTCCAGCTGCCAGTGGAGCCAAGCTGCATCAACAGCTTCCATCAGCTGGGGTCCCCAGATCGCACTATCACCATGGCCTCGTCACATCCAGAGTAGTGCTGCAGGTTTTGTGGGTTCTCCTGCTAGCAGTTAAGGTCTAACTTAGTATTATCTGTTGTCTTTCTGGAGGCTTTCTTACAGGCAATTCCAATTGGATCCATAGCTGGACTTTCCTAGATTGAGTTTGATTTGGACAAGAATTGTTCTCATCCTTTTTCCCCTCCAGCCTTACACAATTGCATTTCCACATGTCCCACTCACACACCTGCAGCAGAGAAGCATCACAAAAGCTCACGAGAGCATGCCAAAGGTGGGCTACCTGGTCTAATACATATTCAGCCTGGCACTGTCTGAGTGCGTATCAGAGTTGAGTTCCTATATGACTAAGCACGCTGGCAGTGGTGGTTGCAGTTCAGAGCGCTGTTCCATATTTGTTTTTCCTTCCTCGGTTTGTCTCAGATTAGAAATGAAAAAAAAGTGGGTTCATATGCTATGTGCTGACAAGACTTCACTGTTATGGATGGCAGGAGGGGTACGAGGCTCAGTACTGGAAAGATATTTGTCACTGCAGATTTTGCTTGTCATATGCAGAGATGACATGCAGATCTCCCCTCTGACAGATTGAGAGTCATTCCGAGATCCATCCACCCACAAAAACCACAGACATGCTCCTTTACTCAAATCTTTACTTTAATCACTACTTTGTGATGCAAAACTGGTGGAGTTTTTGGTACTTTTTGGTAAAAATGAAATCTTTATAGGGGTTTTCCGGCATCCTTGCTGCTTACTAAAAACAAATCAACATTAGCCTACTGGATGGGACAAGTTGGTTTACTTGTGGGTGGCTTTGACATTCATCTCATTAACATGTTTAGTCTGAAAGAAGGTCGGAAAGGTAGCAAATAAAAAGTTGGACAGAGAAGTACAGCATGTCTCCAGAGGTTATTCCTTAGGTCTCAGTGAAAATAGCAGTTCCACATTGTTGGGGTATTTGTACTGATTTTACACCAAATATCAACATCCTGTACTGACCAAGTTCAAAGATGAGCAACATGGGTTTGTCTGTTTGTAAAACTAAATGCTCCATGTTAAATGTGAAGGTTTCGCTCTTCATTGTTCAGGAAATTCTCAGTTTGGGACTGAACTTCCATCACGGCATGTGAGAACCTGGCCAAGGCAGCTCAGAGCCAGGCAGTCTCCAATTAGAACAAAGAGCCACCCAAATCAGTCATCAGTAGGCTTACGGCCCCTTTGTGTCCTACTTGATGCAGTACTTACTCTGGATGTTTTGGCATGGGTGCAGTGCCCGGGCATCCCTTTAACACCTCTCTTTGGGTGATCGTACAGCTGCCTGGGAAAGTGGGAAGGGGGGGCTGCTGGAGTGCAAAGAACACACATGGCAATGCCTTCAGCTGCTTATGTTGGAAACGTAAAAGGGAAAGTACTCCAAATAGGTTTCTCTTGTTCAGAAATACAATGGGCAATTTAAAGAAACCCTATTAAGCATGTGTGTAGGAGCATTTCCCATTCTGGGAGACAAGTTGAATTGTTATACGAAGCTATATTATGACTTTCCCAACACGGCATCAATCAAGACCCCATTATGTAACGAGGTATCCATCACACGCACCCCATCGTGCGTCCCTGCCGCGAGCACAGAGAATGCAATCCCGGCTCCTTTGTCCTGCCCTCTGCCAATTTGCTGCAGAATTGAAGCTGGGGCTTGAATTTGCCATTGTGGCTGACTCGGGGCCGCGGCGCCAGGGCTGTGCTTTCAGAGCAGTTATTTGCATTGCCTTGATTAGCATGTCACCTGCTTCATTAGAGAAGAAAATTCTCATCCACAGCCTCAGCCATTCATGCAAATTGAGGAGTACACGGAGACTCTTCCCCTCCAGGACTTCCCATTATTAGCAAGATTGGGAGATTCTTTTTGTTCCTTCCTCTACGGAAGGTCACTTTCATTTTCACCTCCAAATGAAAGTTCTTATTTAAAAGACAAAGTAATTGTCTTCCCAAACTTCAGCACCCGGCAGTCCTGCTTAAAGGAAGCTGATGCCAAACAAACTCTCAGGTGCTGCCTGCATGACAAATGGGAACTCCCCATATTGGATCTAATCCTCACGCTGCCATCTGTCAGTGCCACCGAATCATTAATTTTACTGGACATCAGGGAAGTGCTGTTAGAGCCCACTGCGTAGGGCCTAAACCTCCTGAGCTCAGCCGAGCAGTTCCTTCTTAAATCCTCACCAAACACTGCCTAACTGCATGTATTTTCCCCTTCCTTCTATTCTCCAGGTTACCCAGCCCCAGTTCCTCACAATTCACCCTTCCCCCAGTGAAGAAGTCCTTTGTGCTTCCCCCCTCTGGCACACCCACACCATTTCTTATCGAAGGTGGCACCAAACCAGAATCCCTCCATGAAGGGCTCCCGGGGCACCAGCTGGAACGCAGCAGGCACGTTCTGTACATATCGACACCCTGCTGTACGCTGGGAACCAGCTATGCTGCTCCTGCTGCAGCAACGCTTTCTGGTGGCATGCTGTCACCCATGGATGTTCTCCAAGGGCTTCTGCCTCACCAGCTCCCCTTGCTCTCCACCCATCACCAGGTCACGGGCTCTGGGAGGAGCTGGTTCCTCCTGGCCACCCCACATGCGGGCTCTGCTGCAAAACCTCTCTGTAGAGCGAGAGCCATCTACCTTATCTCACAGCATCTCTTTGAGGTGATGCTCAGCCTCCTGGGTCCTGGCTTAAGGAAACTAAAGGCATTATTACAAATTCTCATCTCAGGTTTTGGAGTGGTTTTTTCCCACTCCGCAGACTGTGAATAGAACTTTTTGTGATTTCAAGAGATACCCAGCTCTTGTGGAGAAAAAACCCACCCGAAATGTGGTGCTTAAACAGATCCTTCGCACAGCTCTTCTTGAGATCAATGACAAGCTGCCATGAGACACCAGATCTCAATCCAGAACTGGGAAAGCCCTTACACAGACATTTAGCCTCAGAGGCTACAGAGTCAAAATGCTGCCAGCCTCCTTGGCCCTGGCAGGCAGAGGGGTTCAGCACACCCAGAATGAGCCAATCCAGAGAGAAGATGCCAAAAAAGTCTTGACCAAATAATGCAAGAAGAAGGAAAGTGACAGTGTGTGATGCCTATGTGTGAAACGTCACTGCAGCAATGAACCTCTGCACAAATCACTGACCTGTTTGCAGATGGAGGGCAGAAGGCTTCCACTGCTGACTGGGAACTGATACAGACTCTGCTTGTGCTGGAGAAGAAGTGTGACCATGCAAACCCTCCACATCCCCACACCACAAAGCCCCACAAGCCAACCCCCCTGCCCCACGCCACAGTCCATGTCTGCAATCAGGGCAGTGGTTGTGCTTTGCCTCAGATGCTGGCCTGCAGAAAAAAAGAGCTATGACTTCCTGCATGCCCCCACATCTCCAGGGAAGGAACCACCACATGTGACCACACCAGGTTCTGCACAGCTGACTTCACACGATCACTGCACACACCAGCTTTGTGCCTTTTGAAGTGCCAGGTATTTCTGCCTCTTTAAGGTAAAGGTGAAGCAACACTGCACATTCCTACAGGTGCCCTCTCAGGCTGTGCTGCAGCCTCCTCCCTCTCACCAGACTCACCGAGGCTCCGGGAAGCCTGACAAATGTGTGTGTGTCTGCTTATCCCAGGATGGCACGAAGGGAAGGAGTGAGTCAGATAGATACATGTCTCTGCTGCTCAGAGAAAATGAAATCCTGCTCCTTCATTGCACAACCCCGATGGCAGCCGCATCCATCATGCTCTCTCTGCATACACCTTGCTGGGAGCCAGTGGCTGTGGAGGGGAGGAAGACAGATTTACCAGGATATGTAGAGAAATTACACGCAATTAAGAAGTCACAATCCCACCAATAAATCTCTGGCTCGAAGACTGCTGGCCAGGCTGCTCTCCAGGCTGCTCTCCCTCCCTCCCACCCCTTAGATGTGCTCGCACTGGCGTTTTGTGATGACTTGTGGCAGGGAGACGCACCCTTTTCAGACAGTTGTGTGCACTTCCCAGATTAAAGATGATTAATTGTACCAGGTAGTTCCTGCTACATCTTAATCAAATACACATCCTCAGCAACACTCCTGTGCACACGATACTTGGAGCTGGAGTGGTATTTTTAACTCTCACATACTCCAGTCTGGAGATGTGAAGCCTAAAACATGAGTGGCACGAGTCTGAAGTATCTGAAACGTGAGGTTGCTGGGGTACCACTGCCTCTTGCTGCTGGAGGAGCAGGGACTTGCTCTGGTATTAAAGAAACAACCTCTGCCCCTCCTGCCCTTTGAGCTGGGAAAAGCACCATCCTTACCTGCCAGGCTGGGGCAACTCTGCTTTTGTGACAGCAAACACAATCACACAGGACCTTGGAGGCGGAGACAAATCACCAGCAGCCTCTGACCGTAGAGTATTTTGCTTCATTTATTTAAATACCTATATTTATGCATTTACAAATTTTCATAGCTCTGTTTGTAGCTTTTTTTTTTCCTTTTTTAATTTTTTTGTAGACAGTATTGCAGAGAAGTCAGCTTCTGTAAAATGAGGTCCATGTATAAAACTATGCAACAGACTGGAGAAGAAAACCCAAAACAAGTTTCCTTTCATACTCTCTAGAATCAGAAACCAAAGAAAGTGACTGAATGGAGGGAGAGAGAGGAAGGAGTGGGACAGACCAACCTCAAACCAGTGGCTCTCTCACAAGCATTACACACGTCAGTGCTCAGCTACAATCCTAACGGGATAGGTTGTGTTTCAGTCGGTGCAATGCCTGTTTGCTAAAGCTTTAGCAGGCACATAGGTCTCTAATGAAAAAATAAAGGGAAAGGATCCTACACGCTGAGAATGCAAAGCCTGGCCAGCCTCATGATAGGTTTTAGGTGTCATAGCACAAAATGCCCATAGGAGACTGCACCGACTCACCAGTAGCGCATCCTCATCCCAAACTTCTTTTTGCATAAAAAGTTCCCTTTAAGAAATCTTAGCATTTAAAAAAACAGGTATCTGAGCTCTTCTAGCCTCAGTATTTTGAAGAAGTCACTTGAAAAATACCTTCTGCTTTCCTCCTTTGGAAGCTTCAAAGTAATGTTTTGCTTTAATTGATGCCAATTTAACAGCTCACAGATTCCCAGTGTTATCTCTGGGAGGAAGAGGCAACAAACATGGCATTGCAAGATATTTACACACATGGTACAAAAATGTCCGAGGGTATGAAAAATTACCAGTTACACAATTTTGCAGCAGCCTCATTTACACCTGTAATTTTATACCATTTATTACATTGTACTAACACACCAGATTCAAAGATGTGCACTCCCTTTAGGACATTCAGGAGTTACAAATATATTGTGATTGCATAATTCATATTGCACAATTGTATAAAAACATAAATACTAGCTATTCTATATCTTTTTTAAATACAAAATACATGTCACATAGTCAAATATTCTTTTCAAGTGCAATTCAGGTGCTCTCTTTAAGTCCTTCCAAGAAAAAGGCAATTTTGATAGGTTTGGCACAAAGTTTAACCTCCGTCCTGTGCCAGCAGTTCTAATTACGATACGTATGCCCCAAACTTTATATAGTAGCAGTCATATACACATAGTATAAAACCAGGTTATTTACAAGATGAACTGAACGTACACAGAAGCAGCCTCAGTGGTCGGGTCTGAGCTCTGGGTTAGCGTTACTCGTGCTGCTGCAAGAAGGGGTAGAGTGGCCTTTCTGACTTATGCTGGTTGCTGCAGGTTCACATTCATGGGCGGGGGGTGTCCGAGGAGACCGATGCGCTGCTTCTGCTTCCTCTGCTCCGTCATCTGGAAAATCAGACAGTTTGCTCATTAGGCCTAGACACTTCCTGTGCTCGCCCGGGGCCTCCTGTGCTCCGTGTTCACTCTGAAACCCACTCTCTACAAGTAACACCCCTCTGTCCGCTGTGGAAGAGGCAAGTGTGGTGTAGCCTCATGCACTCATCGGGGATGTCCATCAGCTTGCTGGGGTGGCTACTGTATAGCAAGAAGAAGTCTCTGGACAGCAGGCAGCCAGCGGGAATTAGTGCAGAGAGCAGCTTGTGAAGCCTCCCCCGTTAGGAATTCTTTGTAACCAGTCCAATGTATGAGGCAGATGAGACTCAGAGCGGAAAAAAGGGGCGAACCCTCAAGTGAAGCTGGGAATACCCTTGCCTTTGCTGGAACAGACTCGCGCGCTCCCGCTCTCACCAGGAGCAAGCCAGCATCCCTTCCCGTCTGCCAAGAGCCAAGACACAAGGCAGGCCCGGGAGGTTAACCACCTCACTGCCAGACAGCAATATCTTTGGCAGCGCTTCCCATCGGATAAAATAACGTTTCTCCTAATTAGTGCAGTCACGACCTGAAAACGGATCATTTGTTATTACTGATAGTGAAAAACAGCCACAATCCAGTTCTCCACTCTGGGGTTTTTCAGCCCTTGGGAGGCTGCTGACAACTTGTGTAAGCTGACACACCACGTTAAGGAATGACTCCAGCGTGGGCAGTCTCCAGCAGCAAACAGCTGGATCACTGCATGCGTTCACCACGGCTCCTCAGCTCCAGAGATGCCGACATGTGGGCTGGCCTGCAGCAGCCGTGCTGAAGAGGATGCCAGGACAGCACCTTGTCCCTGGACCCCTGGGGCAAGGGGAACCCAACACTGTTCCTTGGGCACCCGGGCCCCAGAGAGGGCCCCCACACCCTTAAAGCAATGAACAAATGTACAACCACACCACTGCAAGTGATTGGCAGTGGCACTGAGACAGTGTGCACAGGGCTGTGGTCACATCCTGGTGACTCCAGCAGCATGCCCATACATCAGAAATCCTGCCTGACTTCCCACTGAAGTAATTGTTCATTCAGGCATAAGATAGGATTTAGAGTATTTTTCTCTATGAGAATTAACTAAGCTCCCTGCAAGGCTTTTCCTGCAACATCTACATCAGCAATCTAACTTTTTCAGCTTTTGGATATTTAATGACAAATGTCGACTGATATAATTGCTTGTGGTAGAAACCTGAGGAGAACGGGGTAGCCTGCTCACACATTCAGCTCATTTGTAGCATGCACTTGGGTGCCTTTGGTTTCAGTGACAGTGAGAAGTCTTCCCATCTCTGGAGCAGCAGACCCCAGGGTGCTGGCAGCTGGTGGCTGGCCTTGGGGCCTGGAGTTCATGGTAGGGAAAGGACTTGGTCAAACCATGCAGTCCCCAGCAGCCTCCAAGGGCTCCTGGGCCAAGCAGCCCTGCACACACCACTGCTTTTGCTCAGGCATGCTGTGTATAATTACACTCATTTAACCACCAGGGAAAGGACTGAAACACAGTAATTCCTCTTGAAACCATAATTAAACCCAAGTGCAGCCCAGCTCCTTGCTCATCACCTGACCTCAAGGGGAGGCAGAACTGTTCTTTTCCCCTTCCAGGAAGACAACAGCAGCCCCCGAGGACAGGTCCCACCTCCCAGTCCTCTGTACCACGCTTCTGGAAGTCTGTTTTCACAGAGGGCTTGTAACCAGCCCTTCACAGGCAAATGGGAGCAGGAGGAGAGGGATGCTTCTCACACACACACAAGCTACTTCCCTGCTGAACCAACTGGGACCTTCTTTAACAGCTTCCGAGATAACCCATGTGTTGGAAATACAAAGAGGCAATGAGGACTTCATTTAAAAAATGCCCACTGATACTGATTAGCTTTACTGAGCAAACCAAGAGCCATGATTTCACATGGCCAATCAACTGATTCACAGGCAGCATGAAATAAAAATGGGAAGAAAAAAAGAGCAATGAAAATAATGTGTATCTTCATGCTGTATAGATAAGGGGATGGTGCACCCTGATGTAAAACACTCACCTCCTTAAGAAAGCGAGGAATAAAGCAACCAAGCATAAAGCAGACAGAGAAATTCAATTGCAGTGTTGATGAAGAACGTTATTAATCCTGCAAGATGCTTAATGCTTGTCTAGAGGGCACTGGGCTGCAGGATGGGAAAACTTTATCACAGTTACCTAGAGAGTGAATCTCTTGAAAAGCTTTGTGGCTGCAGTGACTGTACACCTGGGCCTAAAAGGCAATAAAAACTACACACAACATAGTGCAGGGGAGCTGTCAGCCATAGGAATAATGCTGACAGGACTGAAAAATAAAACCAAGGGGCCTGAAGTTTATGTGAGTCAAGCTGGACTCCCCGATAACCATACAACAGCACAGACGTACGCTGCCTTGTTCCAAAGGTTATGGGTGAGTTGGAGTTAAGAGCAGGAACAGGAGCAGGGCATGTGCCAAGTGCACGAGCAGGACACCGACTGTGCACGCACACACAGACATGCCAGCCCCTCCAATAAAGCCAACCTGAGCAACAACGGCAGTGGAGGCCAGGGTCCACCTGGAGTGAGAGAACTGTCCTGAGCAAGGAGCCAACGTCTATTAGAAGTGCCTCAAGCTTACTGACATCAGAGGATGGCCCTGGAAAGGGCTTCTGGATGATTACATCTAATCCCCTGCTGTTGCAGGCAATTATGCTGTAATCTTTTTGCACAGAATTGAAACGATCAAGATTTTAATGGCTCTTGGTGCACTACTTTGTGAAAGCAGGCATGCTGGATTTCAGTTTCTAACAATTAGAGTCTCTAGAAACCTAATGAGCTTGAAAAGCAAATGAATAAGAGGTTTTCCCTTTATTTAATTACAATGAAATAAATACAAATAAAAGTTCCCTGAGTTAGTTCCTTTTCCTGGAGACAGTTCTTGATCAGGAGGGGGATGTACTGGTTTTGTCACATAACTGAGCATCCTGCAACGTTAGCAGGGCTCTCTGCAACGGTACTTGAGGGAATTCCTAAAAGCTATCACAACATTAATGAAGCTGGTTTTCTCTTTTGCTTTTACAGCCAAATAGATCTCTAAAAGCTAAGTCCTTCATTATTATTTTCACTAAGAGTGAGAAGGGGTTTTAGCGCTTGGTCAGCCAAGAGCTGCAAGCTTCAGAAAGATATGCTCTCTGATCCAGAGCTGGCTGTGGCTGATGGAAAGACTTCTGGTGACTGCAGACCACTTTGAGTCAGACCCTTCAACAAGAAGATGCAAGACACATGCTTCGGGATAATTGTTTCCAGGCAAAATAGCAAAACCACTACCCAACAAGTACTGAGGCACAGACAAAAGAGCAACTGCCTCTATCCTCCATCCGCAAAGCCAACTGGAGCAAGGGGGTCCATGGCAGAGTGTCTGAAAACTAATTACAGTAAAAAGCAGCAAGGTTTTCTGCTCCAAGCCCTATATGTTAATCCCTTCTTTGTGCTCCATTAGGCGTTGGGCCCAGCTCCATCAGAAATGCAGAGCGTGATCGGAAGGCAGGGAGCCAGGATCTCAGACAATATTAGCTTCCAGAGACTCATGTGTCTCCATGAAGATAACTGGCTTATGGAGAAACCCAGCCTACCCAGAAGAGAGGTGGGAAGCAGGAATCCGATTAGCATTGGAGAGGGCTGTGCCAACTGTGCTACAGTCGGCAGATCACATCTGAGGAGATAACGAACCAAATCTGTTGGCCATTTCTGCCCTGGGTGCTTCTATCGACTGCTCCAGGATACCATCATGTGCAAGTCAGCAGTTAATTTTATCCAGTTCCAATATCTATATAAACTAAACTAATTGAACCATCTGGCTCAGGTTATTAATCCATAAAGATAGGCAGCTAGTCACCTTGCCGCCACAAACAGTTCCTGCCAGGGCAGGCAACAGCATTTTCCCTTTTACTTCCAGTTAGGCTGTAATCGGTACAGACAACAATGAAATAAAGCCCTGCTGCCTTTGTGGCTTTCACAAAGCTATTGCTGGGTTTGGGCCGGGAACAATCCCCACGAACCCCAGACAAACCAGAAGTTAACACGAGTCTAACTCATGGGGCAGAAAAACTACTGCACCAATAAAATACAGCACTCACATGTTAAGTAGTAGCAATACATGCTGCAAGGCAAAATACCTCTGTGGGTACATCTGTCTGTGCTGCAGTCTTACGTCTGACAGCAGCCAAGTTGTATCTGCATCAGCAGCACAGTGACAGCACGGAGGAGACCAGCATGAACTAACCACTCGAGTGTTTCTCCAGTTTCTCAGTGGGTTTTGAGGTCCGTGCAGCAACTCAGTGCTTCTATCAATATCACACCCTCTGACTTACCAGACTTAGGGCTAAAACTGGTCACAACATCATCACCACCACCACCACTACATACATACAGGCTCCCTGCACCAGTGAGGACTGACATAAGTTAACTACAGCTTTGATTTTTGTGATGCAAGTTTTCCCTTTTTGTAGTGGCTCCTTTGGACTACACCACTTGGGGCCACACTGCCAGGCAGGTTAGCTGCAGTACATGGCTTTGGAAGGCCATTTTGTTTGTTCACTTCCTTCCTAAACATGAGCTACTTTAGAGAAGCTCTTCATGGCCTTGCAGGAGCCATGGAGCTGTATAACACCAGTTATACAGGAGGCTTGCAGGACCTTTGTCGTGCCCATAGCAGTGCACGGCCACACGTTCGCAGCCAGCTCTCCCTTACCTGATCTTTAAGCTCCGACAGCTGGCCAGAGAGGTTGGTCACAAGCTTCATGGTGGACTCCAACTTCTCCTGCAAGTTCCTCAACTCATTCTGCTCCCCTTCCGAGTCACTGCTCACAAGTGACATGGCCCTCATCCGGGGGAACCAGTCCAGGTTTCTCTCCTGAGAATCAGACATGAGTTCACAATTAGCATTTGCAAAATGAAAACCTGCAGCCGAGCACCTGAGTACAGACTGCTCTTCAATGCCACCCGGGGACATCCCTCAGATACAGAAGCTCTGCAGTTATTTTCATTTGCATCTTACTGGAAAGTTTGCAAAATTGCCTGCTAGAGGCAACGAGGCACTTCAGATGTAACTACTGAACATGACGGCTGCTTATTGCTGGCTTTTCCTTTCCAGCAACTCACTCTCCCCAGCCATTTCTTCTTCAGATACACTTGAGTGCTATACATGAACACCGGACATTAAACCAGCCCAGATTTCATATCCAGACATGCATTTTCTAGTGCTAGCAACTGGCTGCCATCTTAACACTCTTTTAATTTGTGTCTGTTGAAGATTTTCTGCTGATAAAACTGGCTTGCTTTTTTTGCCAAACAAACTTTGGCTGTTCCTGCTAATGAAAGAAATAAGAATGTTCCACCTGGAAATACTTTCATAGTTGAAATATTTCCTTTTTAATGACAAAGAAAAATCATATTCTGAGTTAAGTTACAATGCACTGCTTCTAATAGCTTTCATTCCGGCATACAAATTCCCTAACGTTCCTTGTAAGTTACAGTGGGGAACTTCAGTGGACACGTGCTCAGTTTTATCAATATGTACACAGAGGCTCACATACACACTCATGTACATGGCAGTGATATTAAAAATAAAAGCAGGAACGGAATAGAAAGCCACAAAAGAGGAAGGGGGGTGCACGCTACATCTTAACACCTTAAATTTCAACACCGAACTGGTTTCCTATCAAGTCTGGTTCTCCTCCCACACTGGAGATACTCTCTGAAATGAAGTCAAACAGATGCTGGATAAGGATGTGTGCAACAGCTGGTAGTATTTTAAACAAACCAGATGAAATGGCAGTGGACTACTAGATTAACAGTATCCCAAACCAAAGGCTGATCAGCATCGCTGATGGACAGTGACCAAAGTTTGCCCTGGCCAGGCCCTTCGCTGAGCTCTCCCACAAACCTATGGCTTATTTTTACAGGACTGTAAACTCTGGCTTTTTCCCATTTCTTGACGAAATCTCTAACCTGAACTCACTTCCCATCTCTCCGCTCCCCTTCCACACTCACTCGTCCCCAGGAGCATCCATCCTGCTTAAATCAGGGTTGTGCACCTCTACAGAGTTACAGTCACAACCTTTCTGTAATTTACATGAGATGCCAAGGCTCATCGTCTTAAATGAGTTGCTTCTGATCTGCTTGGAGTTTACTATTGCTGAGATTAAAAGGCAGAAAGCAGGCCCTTCCCCATGCAGCGCACCACAGGATTCCCACATGATGCAAAACTGCCAGGAAGGCTTTTTTTCTCCTGATCTCTGTTTACAGGGCAGATGGTTTCTGCTAATAAAAGAAAGAAAAAATATATGTACCAAAAAATATGCCTTTATCAAGACAAGTGCCAAAATATTTTGGACTTCAGGAGATGACGGGCTCGTAATTAAGATTTAATAACAGTAACAGGCAACATTTCAGTGCTCTTCCAGGCGTAGTAAAATCCTCATTAGGGAAGAAGGGGCAGGCTCTTCACTTCTGCTCAGGTCCAGCACCTCCTCCCCAAAGTATTTCACCTCCCCATCCAGGGAAAACAAACTAAACCAACTGCTATTCCCTTCCCTGCTCTCCTCCAGGCCAAGGACAAGACAAATTAGTCTAAACTGCAACTTACATTGGCAGGCTTGCCTGGACCCTCTGGTCCATGTCCTGAGGTTTACTAGGCAGGCACAAGAGCCCTGAAGCTCCTGCCCACCTCCTGCCCACTCTTTCCTTGCTGTACAAATATCGTTACTTTACTTGCTCCCAAAGAATTGAGCTTTCCAAGCTGCCAGGCCCATCCTTAGGAAGGATGCAGGATACAAGGGGAGGAGGACCTGGAAACACCAACCCTTCCATACCTGCAACATGTTATTAACAAATTCCCCATTTTCTAACATTACAATGTAAGCAAATGCTGTGGCTGCTGCAGGGGCTGCAACGTGATAGTTACGGGCAGGGAAGGTGACGGGCAGCCTCGGATGGTGAAATCAAACCAGAAAGCACTACAGCATTGACAGCTGCAGGCTCCCCAGAAGTTTCACACTAACGGGTTTTCTGAAAGCCCCAGTTCTTGAAGTCACTCGAGTATGGGAAATCTGGGCTTTCACTTGAACAAACAACAAAACACCTCTCTAGTTCTCATAGCAATGGTGAAAGAATAAACCCCGAAATGCGCCATGTGAATTCTGCAAGCCGAGGAAGGAGAACAGTAACCAAAGGAGACAGACTCATGGCTCTGGGGGCAGTCCTCTCTCCTCCAGTGAGGACAGGGCTCACTTTTGAGGCAGGTAGTGGCAATACCCCTGCTGAGTCCTGATCCATTCCGTGCAGAGACAGGCTTAGGGAAGGACTACATCACTTTGCTAACCTGGGTCATTAGGCTGGACCTAATGCAGGTTTCATAGACCCATGTGAAGCCCGCACTCCCATTCAGGTTTCATGTAGCTTTTTGGCACAATTCAAGCCAGAGGTTCACATGGAAGCTGCCACCCAGCAAGAAGGGGATGTCCACCCAAACAGCCTGAGCAAAACCTTCAGGTGAGGAGCCATGGGGACAGACAGACAGGTAAAACTGCATCAATGCAGGTAAAACAGGCACCAGTGCTTGCTGACCTAGGGTGGCTGTGGGAGCTCTCTGGAAGGGACAGCAGGGATGCTGCCAGCACGCAGGAGTACACCTCTTCCTCCTCTGCACATGCACTATTTCACAATGCCTTCGCTCTGGCTCTGCATGGGAAACCTTCAGCCTGTTCCTACAAACCCCCCCAGCACTGCAGCGAGAAGCTGCGAGCCTGGATACCACCAGTCTGTGTAAATGCAGACTTCCCCCCCGATGTCCGTCCTCAGCCATGCTGGGGATGCTGTGGGGATGTCTTCTCTTAAATAAATAAACAGCGATGCCGCAAGCGGAGCTGGTGAGAAGGGAAATAAGCAGGAACACAGAAAGGTCAGTCGCTGACAAGCCCACTGAGGCAGTGTGCGGCAGCCAGCCCGGCTCCCGGCCCCACGCCTGCCAGCACTGCTGCCTCTGCAGAGAGCTTCTATTCAAGGTTCAATAAAAGATTTATATCTCGATGATCTAGTTTCTGCTGAACTTTAGCTGAACACCAGGGTGCCTTTAAAGATGCAGCCTTACATCCTTCACTGGGGGGGTCTGGTAGTGCTTTAGAAGCACTGAGTGAACTGTGAAGGGAAAGCTCCCCCTTGATCCCTTTCCCTGCCTCTCCCTCATCCTGCACCCTGCCCTCCCCAGCTGCTGGCACCTCACATACCAACGCAGTTATGCACTGTCTGCTGTGGCCCTCCTGCAAACAGAGGCACCGGGATCCTGGTGTGCAGTCAGCTCCCTCTTCCCGTCACAGTCGCAGCTTCCTCTGCTTCAACAGATGAAGCGAGTAAAGCCGCTGACGGAAGCTGGCTAACCACAAGTGCTGGGTTTCGGGTTAGCTCTTTTTCTAGGTAAAGTTGGAAAAGTCCCTGTTGTAAAGCAAATATCATTAAATCTCAGACATGGGGGCGATGCTGACCGTCCAACAATTGGAAATCTGAAAAAGAGGAAGCGGCGCTGCATGATGCAGATGCAATTCATTCTGAGAAGCGCCTGCTCCTCCCTGCTTCTGCCGAAGAGTTTATTCTAAGAAAGGTTTCTGAGGCAACCTCAGCGCGAGCAGTGCCAAGAGATGCATTAGCTCCGCTCCTCGGGCAGGAGACAGCTAACGGCAGGGACCGGGGCTCGTCCTCACCTCCAGCCACCCTGGGGAACCACCACGCTCCTCTTCTGGTCTCCATTTAACTCAGCTACCCCCGAGCCCAATATTTATGGGGTGCTGAAGGGCTAATTCAGTGCTCGTCAAAATAAATGCCCATAGCCTGCCCTTGGAAGGCTGCCCAGCAGCCATCACTTCACAGGGGAAGGCGGCAGCAAATTTCAGTTTCTGTCATATATTGCTAAAAATCATACCCATACAGCTAATAAACAGCTTTGTGAAGCGCTGTGAAAACTCATCTTTGTGTTTGTTTGTGGAGAGATTAAACTCCTGTTGGTTCTTTCTCGTGCTTCCTGGAAAAAGCCCCACGTCAGATTCCCTCTCTATTCTGCAAAGGGCTCAGCATCACTTCTTCCACACCAAACTGCACTTGTCCCCTCCCCATAACAAACAGCACTCCCCTCTCCACACGATAATACACAATACTCTTGTATTTTCAAATCTTCAAGGGCACTGTCTTTAAACAGCAGGCTGAAGATAGAAGGTTAATGGCATAAAACCCTCCTTTTTGACTGTTGGCACAGATGAAACACTTAAATGCCTTTTACACTGGTGCAGAGCAGGGAACTTGGAAGGCAGACACTATTCCCAAAGGTGGAAGACGGCCATGCCCCCACATGAAACGACCCTCCCATGTGTCCCCATGACAGCTGTGCTGCAGATGACTCACTTGAGCCGAGCGCTGTGTTTACCTCACCAAGCATCACCCAGCTTAGTGCGACTGAGGTGGACAGCCCTGGTGGGAACCCCTGAAGGCAGTGTCCTTACTCCTACAGGAAGGACAGTGCCACCTCTCCGCAGCAGCCCACTTGTGGCTGTTTGCATCTACATTTTAAACAGGACCTGTTGTACCACGATCAGTTGGGCAGGACAAAACAATTAAGCATGCAAAGGCTGAAATAACAACTGCTGGTGGTGCTGGCTGCAGTCCCCTACCTCCTCTTGCACAACGCATCCGGCACGGCCAGGCAGCCTGCACAGCGCTCTGCGGCACAGGGTCACCACGGGCTCCGGGTACCGGAGGAGGTGGCAGTGATGACTCAGGGTACGGCTGCCTCGCCCCAGCCCCAGGCCACCTCCTCGGCACACACGGACAGCTCCACGGGGCTTTTTGCTCTGGCCACCGCTACAGAGAGAGCGGTTCATTTCCCGGCACGTCACCCTCCATGGCTTCCAGTTGGAAAACTGCCCCTTCTCTCCCCAGTGCACGCTGTCAGCACCCCGGGATACAAACACGGCACCCACCCTGCAAAGTGCTTTGGGATCCACCCAAATCCCAACACGTTATGCAAACCAACCATTACACAGAATTGGGCTGCAGCCTTTGCTTGTTTCCATCCACCCAGGCCTTTTTTCTGCTACACGCTCAGCCAGAGTGAAACCTTTGGCTCGTCAGTGGGCATGCTAGCCCGATATTCCCAGCACAGATGCCTGCCCAGGTAGTTCAGGGAAAGCCAAGGACTTGGCTGCTTAAGGTGAATGCTAGCAACAGGAGGGTTTTTTTCTGCGGCATGCTGCAGGGCATGACAGCTTGCACACATCCAGAGGGCAGAGCATGCTACCGCTGCATGGGGAAGATGAGGTTGACCAACCATTTCCCGCCCCATGCAGCTTCTGGTTTGCACTGTAACGCTGATTTCAAGGGTGGAACAAGTTGCTTTGCTATCCGAATGCAAAGCTCGGTACCCGTGCCTATGACACAGTGTTTCCAGCAGACAAAGGCCTTCTGCCAAACACACCTCTTGGCTCCTCTCTGCCTCTGCTATTATTTATTGTTTAACCTTGTAATTATATTGGCTAACTCTGGTAAGGTATCTCAAGATGCAGCTTGTTGGGAAGATACCACCAAATTAAGCACCGTCAGCGCCAGTTCAGATCCTGACCTCTTCAGTCCTCCCTTCCCAGCTTCGGAGTCCTCAAACCCCAGTGTCCTCATCTGTGACCCAATGGCTACATGCCAGTTACTTATAAGGGCCACTCTCTTTTGCATCTTAGCATTGGTTTCCTAAGCATGGATATGACAACCTTTCTGATTTGACTTTGCCTCAAAGGATAGGATTTCCAGGCACAAATTACATACCATGTAAGTTTCTAATAATTTCTCGGACTATAATTTCAGCTGTGTACACATCTTTTGCCAATGCTGGAATCATTAAGCCCCTTTTGGAAAGCTCTGGGTTTGAAGCATCATAGCCTGCCACTTGTTATTCCCACAGGTGCTGCAGTTCAAACCCAGTGTTGGCCATCTCCACTGAATTATATTCAATAGAGAGCCTGGAGACACAGTAACCCTCAAAGCCATCATCACATGAGCCTCGGGCAGGTCATGAATCACACATTCCTGCTGGGTTTCAGAGCACAGTGACAATTGTGGCTGGGTGTTTAACTCCTTAGGTTTCAAGTGGAACTTACACTTCTGGAAGAATGTAAAGCCTCACATCGATGAAGCCTTGCCATTACTTACCGGGAGGCTGCATCTTGGCTGAAGTTACAGGCTACACTGGATACTCAA
The DNA here is from genome assembly GCA_032466535.1 of Forpus xanthops. Taxonomy (NCBI): domain Eukaryota; kingdom Metazoa; phylum Chordata; class Aves; order Psittaciformes; family Psittacidae; genus Forpus; species Forpus xanthops. Next base: position 25,766 of record JASSUY010032312.1, read on the forward strand.
AATCAGTAATAAGAAATACCTTCCTCTTATGCTATAGCACATAGCTCAATATAGAAAGAAAAAATACCCAACATATTTAAATAAGTCTCCAGGTTTGCACAAAAAGGTTAATTAGGGCACAAAAGGAAATCTTTAGCCTTCATTTTCATTCCAAATTCCTTTCAGGATATCTGCACCATCGCTCTTATTTACAAATGGTTCAAATGACAACACAATCGCTTGAAGGTTCAGGACTCGGTGCTCTCGATCTGGACATGTGAGCTTGGGCAACACCTCACACCTCTCTGCCTCGCTTGTGTAATAAAGGTTCATGGCATGGATCCTGCTTGGTGCGCTAAAAGTCTGTGAAAACTGCAAGAGCTCTTTAGGAACCTTTGTGCTAAGAGCTCTTCCAAACAAACCTTTATTTTCAGCATGCACGTGTGTGTGCATGAAATCACCCACAGCCATGCAGCTCTTGCCAGCACTGCTCAAACACTGGTGTGAAGGTGTACATGCGAATCCCCACACTGGGGTATGCAAGAGTCATGTATGCAAATATTTGTCCATGCAAGTGGCAGCACACTGCAGCTGCATGCACAACAGCTTATGAATGCACATGAACCCAAAGTGCACATGTGGTCTGCAATGTCTCCAGCTTCAGAGTAAGAATTTTGACATATTATGAATGCCTGCAAACAGCTGTTTGCAGCAGACCTTTGCCAAGACTCAGTGACAGCTGTACTGATGGGGCTGCTGCTAGCAAGGCTGCCACAGTAACTGCAGGCAAATGCAGAAAACATCAGAAGGAATTCTCACGACAGGATGGGTAGATAAGACATTTAAATGAACTAATCTGTAGGGAGTTGCACCGAGTTCACATTAGTCACTTGGGTGTGGATGTCAATGTCTGGCCAACACGATAAGTGGATCCCCCACCTCCTACACACATGGAATTATTCAGACATCACCTGATCTTCCCTGGTGACTACAAAGCCACACAGCAGCTGAACCGTGTGCCTTTGTTCCTGGGAAAGGCAGGAGGCACCGGACTACCAGCTCTGCAGCACTATTAGCATACCTCCCAGATAAACACTTTTCAAAAGACATTGATCCATCTTGAAGCTGTGCTATCTTAAGTGCACATCTGCAGTGATTTAGCCAGATGAACATCAGGTCATGAGGAGGGCTTTATAAATACCAAGAATTAAAGACTACCCCTATTACCACTAGATGTTTTCTCTCATCCTACAGGACTGCCTGTGCTACTAAACAGATATTAGGAGGTGGTTCAAGATTGCATTTCCAAGGTGAGCTGCTTCATGCCAAGCTTTGTTTGCCATCTCCTGAAATCCCTGGGGTTATCAGCCTCCCCAGTGCTGGTGAGGACCTGAGGACAGCGGGTGAGTCACTGCAGCAGCCTGGGTGCGTACACAAGCTCAGCTTCCACATCAAACAGAACCAGCAATTCATTTCCCCCCTTGCATCGCTCCAGCAATTCCCAGCAAAGATTCTTAAGATATCTGAAGTTCTACATCGTATGTGACAGCAGGCACATGCTCGCCTTACTGATGAAAGTGAGCATTATCCCTGTGTTACAGGGGGAAAAGCTGGTGATAAAATCCAGGCCTCTTATCAGAAGTCTGGACTTACAGCTACACAGCCACTGCAGCCTGGCTTCCCCATGCAGCTCCACGAACATGGGGAATTTGAACAAAACCAGTCTGAGATGACAAGAACCAATACACCCCTCATTTGTATCAGAAAAACGTTATGGAAGTTACAATTACAGATCAGTACCGCTAGTACAGTCTATTAGGTTTTATTTTGTCAGATCACTTTAACTGTTATTTTGATCAGGCTTATAGTGTTCAAAGTACTTCTAAACCTTAAGCTCTGTTTCCAAGTTTAACTTCTTTCTGCATGCTGCCTTTTAACTTAATGAGCTTCTATCTATGAAGAAACACAAAATTCACTAAAGAATTGTAGTTAACAACTGATTCTCAAGGTTACAATTTCTTTTTATGCTGGGTCAGATTCCTGCAGAGTACCAGATGAACTTATGGGTAAGACTCGGCTCTGTCATACAGTGGATAGCTTCAAAATTTGCCTTTCTACACAGAGTATTTTTAGACAAGAAAACATCAAAATTCAAGATCACTCTTAAAGCCTCTGAATATTCACTAACCGGCATAAGTGAAACTGTCCAGGATTCTTTTGACACCACAGCGCTTAAAACATCTTTAAAGCAGTGTACCAGCAGCACTGGATGCACCTCACAAGCCAGTGATGGATATAATTTTGGTGTCCTAAATTTCTTTTCCTCAATGCTCTGTGGTGTTGGGCAACTCACAGATACCAAATGGTGGAGGCATTGCTTTTTTTAAATTTACTTATTTTTTTACTATTGCCAAAAGGCAGAAATCCAAGTTTTCTAATGATACATTGTTGGCAGTTGGAGCAAAGGTGAAGCGTATCTGAGGTGTTTTCTGTCATCACAACATGATTTGGAGCACATTATGCTTCCTACCCTCATCTACTAAAAATGGGTATAAATTGCAGTTGAACAATGGTACCATGCAACAGCCCCTGGAAAAGACATGCCCCATCTCTGTCATTATCAAAGATGTTAGACTGCCACCTTCAGACTGAAAATGTGGGGAGAAAATCCCTTTTAAATCTAACTGTGACACAAGAAGACTTTCCTGGAGAACCTGGTAGCTGCAGCCATTAAGCAACTGCAGATTCCCATTCCCCCTCTGTACAAATCCAGAATAAACCATCCCCTCCAAAAGACAGATCTCAATCTTTGGAAGCACTCACATATTTAAGGCTTTCCTTTTGCATTTGAGCTTCATAGGATGAAGGCAAAAGGCTGGAGAAAAAGATGAATCATGCACTAAGTTACCCCTAGATATACCTTAGGCAGAAAAAAGGACTTCCGACTCTTAAAGAGGCTTGGTAGAGAAATACGTTTATCACATTTTACCCTTAGATGTTCTAGGGCAGAAAATAATGTTTTTAATATTAAAGGATGCTTCTAATTTTCATATTAAGCTTTGCCAGACCAGTCCTAAGGAATATGTTGGCATCTCAACGCTGCCGAGAACTCCAGGGTCAGGGCAGCAGCAGCCTGTGCTGGACTGCGGCACACCACTGATGTGCAAAGCAAATTAACTTCCTATTCCATGGCTCAGACAGTTGCACCACGCTTTCAGCAGCACTGCAGTGAGACCCTGCTGTTAGTGCTCAATTTAAAACTGGCTCATGAAATGGAGAAATACCACCAACTACAAGACATGCTCCAAACGTCTACCTAGAGCATACACTTATATAAAATTGCATCTGCATGAGACACTTGGCCTGTTCATAATCTACCCATACTCCCATTCAACACACAGTAATTAGCCCTTGCTGACAGTTCTGTGAATAGGAATTATAATGAAAGATCTCCAGGTTTTGTACTTATTGCAAGCACATCCAGTGCCTACTGTTTGGTTCTTACCCAGCTTGAACTGCTAATCTGAAATAGTTAATACATTGTTTGTTAATTGAAACTTCTATTTTTTAAACAAGTTTTGATACAAAGTCATCTTTTACAAGCAGAAACACTCCAGAGAGTACAGGGCTTCCCCCTGAAGTAACGCTTGCTGCAGTGGCATAAAGGGAGCAATATAATCAGCCAGACCCAAAAGCAGCAGTGATGTACTGAGTTATCTCACTGTGCTAATCCTCTATCAGGTGACTGCTCACAAGATTTCTTTAAGCCCTCATTACAGAGGCAGAAATCCAAAACTAGGACATACACTTTAGTGACCCCAAAGTAACACATTTAACCTCTAAGAGAGGTTGGTGGGATTGACACACTGACTGGGCCACAACAAATTGCCCGCTTAAAGGTAGGTTGTACCTCCACAGCAAGAAAGAGAGAGACAAGTAAGAAAAGTATTCAGCTATTTATTCACCTGAAGGCAAATAAAGAAATAGCTAATTCAGTGTTATAAATCAGAAACAGCTTTTTCTAACCAGTCAGAAGATACACAAATTAGTAATTGGGGTTTAGGAGGTAATTCCAGGAGCTCTGAACCTGCAGCTTGGCAGAGAAGAGGCTCTTAATTCTCTCATTAAAAAGCCTTACAATTGAGTAGATATTAATTTTAGGGTTTTTTTACAATAATAAGCTAAAATCATATGACAACAAATCCTGCCAGTCAGTCTAACATACTTATGCTGGGGCAGGTTTTAACCTGTTACATTTCAGACACTTCCAGCTTGAAGATGTTCTCCCTTAAACACAAGTTTTGAAAGCAGCTTCTCTTCACCCAATTTAAAACCACAGTGGCTACCTTAGCTGTCCTTGCTCACTGCCACCCACTTCAGCACACACATGGGAGAGTCTGGGAGGCTGAGAAGCTGCAGGTATGCAGCTGCAGACCACTGTGTGACTGCAGTGCTGCAGCTCATCAGCTCCCACAAGTGCCCCGCTCGCTACGGGCTGCAATGTGCTGCCAGCAATGCAGCATCTCTTATCAAGTTACCCTGCCAAGTACAGCTTCAGTACATATTTAGAAGATGCTTCTAAAAGGAAAGGCATTGGATTAAGCTTATTATTGTAGAAAAAGTCCAAGTATTTGCTTACAAAATAAATAAAATACCCAGTATTACATTTACCAAATGTGCCAGTAAATTGGCCTAATTTAGGGGGGAAAATCCCAAAACAAAACTCAAAACTCACCTTGATCATTTCTGCCACGTAACTTTCTGGTCCCGTATATTCTGTAGAATCTTTTACTTTCACTAGCACAATAAAGCATAAATAATGCCACATATTGTGCTCTTCTTTAATGTGCTCTTCAAATGTGACTGTCTTGTTATCGAACTTATCTCTTTCCAAACCTACAAGAGTGACATATATATAACTCTTAGTATTTACAAACTGGTACTAGGGAAATGAGCTCCAAGAACAAAACTTGTTTCTACAGTTTGCTGCACTTCAAGGACACCATCATTCTTAAATGAACACTGAATAGTAGTGATAAACTCTCTAACAAATGCCCCCAGTCTAGCAAGAAGAGGAAAGAAGCGTAAGTACTGCTCGCACTTACTATAAGTAACAGACTTATGGTAAAAAAAAAGGTAGCTACCTCATATGCAATCAGCCTGATGGATTTCATAACTCATCTCCTATTTTTAGGCAAAATGATACCAAAAGCAACATTTGCTTTGCCACAAACTTCCAAAGGTTACTTCTGTCAGTCTGTGTGTTATGCAACTTCTGCACGACATTCAACTACCCCAACCTCAAAAGCTCAGCAGTTTAATTCCCAATCTACTGATGGGATAAACTTTCACAGGCACTACTCAACACTCCGCACCCTTGGAAAAAACAAGTGTTTATAAAAGTCTCTCCTATTCCAATAGGAAACTATTCTTTGAAGCAGAGCAGAAACAGAAACTAAAGGTTTGAGGAAATATGGCATACTGAGAGTGCACTCCCCATCTCCTTCTCCTGCCAAGCCTTAGAGCACGTGGTACCCATTATCAACTAGCCAAGGAATGCAAGGTAGGAACAGCCAGTAATTCAAGACTCCTGTTTCACGAGAGTTTGCAGCTATCTGTGACTTTGACAGTTACCCCTTATTCTTAAGAGTGTTTCTATACTTACCACAGATAAAGCAAGTCGTTTTTAAAATTTCTTCTTTCTTCTGTTTTTCACTCCTTAAATCAGCGAAAGTGTCGATGATCACACCAAAAATCAGGTTAAGGACAATAATGATGACCATGAAGAAGAATAACAGGTCATATATCACTCTAGCAGCGAAGAGAGGTTCCTGCAAGATACATAATTTAACAATTAACAACCCAAATAAATATATGCAACATCAAACCCTCACCATGCCTTTCTGTCCAGCAGAGTACGATGCTCCACAACCCCTCCCTTTAGAGTCTCCATTTCTGATGCTCTCCAACAACTCGAAACATTAAGCGAAACTAAAACGCCACATTACTGAAAGAAAAGCTAAATTAGTCAGCTACCAGTATGCAATCTCTAGAGTCGCTCTTTCTGCTGTCCAAGTCTGTCTCCTTTCTCGCTCATACTGGAATCTGTTCTCACCCCCACCCTGCAAGTCAAATCAAATTATATCCTTACTCTAAACTGCTTATATATCAATATAACATCAATGTTGACCACAAAGACTTCTACTGGAATTTAACAGTATTAATTTCATTTATGCTAACAAAAATGGATGTGGACATGAAGTTCAGACTTCCTGGTACCCCCTGCATATTAACTGCAGGCCTGAATACCCAAATACTTAACCCTTGTTTTCAGAATCATCCTGCCAGCTGGGTGCCAAACTTTTGTTAAGAATTATGTAGTTTTTAACCAGGTGTAAGCTGAAAATAAGGCTAAATATTGGAAAACACTTTGAAATTGCATACAGTCCAAGACTGCTCCTTTGACCCTAAAGCAGTTTCAGGGAATCATAGAATAGTTAGAGTTGGAAAGGACCTTAAGATCACGAAGTTCCAACCCCTCTGCCATAGGCAGGGACACCTCACACTAAACCATGCCACCCAAGGCTATGTCCAACTTGCAGCCTTGAACACCGCCAGTGATGGAGCATTCACAACTTCCCTGGGCAATCCATTCCAGTGCCTCACCATCCTTGCAGTAAAGAATTTCTTCCTCATATCCAATCCCCTGTTTAAGCTTGAACCTGTTACCCCTTGTCCTGTCACTACAGACCCTCATGAAGAGTCCCTCTCCAGCATCCCTATGAGCACAAACAACTAAAGCAGCAGCTATACAGGCAGCTGTGAGTATTAGGAGAAATCCCCGCTGCTTTGACTGGTCCTCACTTTCTGATGATGGCTCCAAACAACATCCATTCTTCATTCCTTCCCGCAGTCCCAGCTCCAAACCTCTTGGCTCCTCCCATCGTTCTGTTGTATACATCTTACCACTTCCAAGGGATGCTCCCCACAGAAACTCTAGCAGGGTATCGGCTACCACTGCATTTTCATCCTGCTGCCTCATGTTACTCCTTCATTAGCTTGGACTTACTTTTTCAGATCCTGAACTCCCAAAGCACAGACTGCTGGATACCCCATTTCTGTTCTTTTGGGCCCCATTCTGGACAGCCCAAAAAAGCCCTAAAATAAGGATACATAGAACTGGCTGCTGCTTAATGTGGTACTGCACATTAAACTACAAGTATAGTCCCTTGCAGTTGCAAGGTATCCTACATCTGTTTAAAGGGAGTGTATACACATATCCCCCAGAACTCCATCCCCAGCCCTACATGGTTATCACTCTTCTGCCCCCATTCAGTGATAATTTACCTCTTTGGATGGTTTCCTGAGCACATCACCTACTCCACCCCCACTCCTGAGCCCATGACTCAGTACAGTAACAATGCACATCAGTAACGTCTCGCACGTATGCTCTTTATTCTCTTCCTCCATTTCTTCAGCAATCAGTTCTGTTAGCACAGCAAGCAAAAGACACGTTTCAAAGGCAAGATCAGTTTTAAACCATTCTCTTCATTCTTTGCTGGTTATGCTCTCTCCACCCCCTGCAAAACTGGCCAGATTTCCAGCCAGTATTGCAAACCTCCTTAGCTCTCACCAAGAGCTGACCATCAGAGCAGGTATCTGCCCTGGCTCCACCCCACCCTCCCCTTCCCACCAGAAGAGTTTCCTTTTGTGCTTCAACTGCTGTCTTTGACTTGGTTAAATATCTCTTTCCATTTCTGTTCACATGCATAGCTCAGATCACCAGATGCCTGTTTATACAGAATCATAGCTTTTTGACAGCTCAGAGGACAAAGTGTTGCCTCTTACACTCTCCCCTGGTGCCTAACAGATTGCACAGCCTTTGGGCTGCACTCAAAATGGCAACTTCGACTTGTATTTTTCAAATGGCTAAAATATCACTGCTTATGGAAACAGCATTTTGCTAAAAAAGTAACAGGTTTTCTGACCCTCTCTTCATTTGGCTGAAGCCTCCAACTTCACTCTTTCAGTTGAAGAACTGCTAGAATTAATTACCTAATCTCATACACTCTCCCTGTACCCATTAAAAGTCTCATGACTTGCATTTGATCATAAAAATGCTCCTGAGCTGATCCCACCTTCCCACAGACAGCCTCAGGAAGGCCCAAAGCCCCGTGCAACCCAGAAATAGCCAAAACCCAAGATGGCAGAGAAATTGCCAAAGACATGGGCATCATTAATATCCCTGGCCATGTAAGATGCTGGTATCAGGTTCATTATTTATGATATAAAAACACCTCTGGTGTTTTCCTTTCTGCAGCCAGAGTGTACAAAGATAAAGCAGCACACTCCTCCTAGAGCTGAAAAATAAAACACCTATTCCTGTATCAGTGTCAAATCTCAGTCTATGAAAGAGTACACTTGAGTAAAACAGAGCCATCTCCCCTTGCCAGCATGGGCTTGTGGCCATTATTGACCTTTGAAACATTTGACCATATAAGAGCTCCACTTCTAAGAGAAATAGTGATGTTCTGTCTGGCTCTCACAGCCAGCATCATAAATCTCTGAGAAGTAAATTACATTTTCTAGAAAATAAAACTGAAATATGTCACTGCCCAATCTGACGCTGGCAATTATGCTCCAAGTTATCTCTCACATGTACTTTTTGATCTCGAAAAGCTTCAAACCTACCCTGTCTACTTAATCCATGGAGTACTTCCTGCCATGATACTAAAACCAGTTTCCTTAGTTAGCTAGATAGAATAAATGACAATAAATGATGTTCTGTGCCATATTTCACAGGGTATTATCCTCAGATCACAGTAAACAGTCTAATGTTTTAAAATAATAGACTTTGTAAAGAGGTAAACTGCATCACTTCCTTCTCAAATTGATGTAGAGAATTAAAGAGTATGATAGTTTTTATCACAGTCTGGTTCAGTTTTAGGTTTCTCCATTGTAATCACGTAACAAATCTTACTTATGCTGTTGGCCTAAATGAATCCCATTTTAAGTCAGGTAGTCTCATGATAGTTTTATTCCCAGATGTATTACACTGGGATTTTTAGACAAAATTATTATTATTTTAATTTAAGGTGCTTAACTAGAAAAAGGGTGAAGACTCAAGGTGTGAGTTATGCATTTAACAGAGGATACTCACGGTCTGAAGGAATGACTGAAGAGCAGTTCTCACTGCTACCCGCTTTGCATACATCTGAATAGAGAAACTCCCCAGTCATGGTCTCACCTGCTTCTGTGCGATCTAAAACCAGAAGGTGATGAATCAAATGGATAGTTTAACACTTTGGAAAACTATTCAGACATTAAGGTACCCCATCATACTGTGTGCAGTTATTAGCCAGATTTATAATAGTGTATTATCCTGGCATTTAGAAAGGCACAGTGCTTTTTGACTTACACATTTAATGATCTTAAATTCATGCAGAATTCTTATTTCTATGAATTAAAGACCAAAGTTGTGCATTTACTTTGCACCAGCTCCAAAGCTGAGAAAGTAACTGAAATTGTTCCAAAACACTATGTCCTAGTGCACAGTGAATTTTAAGGGTTTCTTGAAACTTGCTTTTCAGCCTTGCAGGTAGCAAAACAAACCTAGTGCCACATAGGAGTAAGTCTTTGGCGTTTCTCCAGCCTCACGGAAACATGAAATCACAGGGTCAGTAAGGTTTGGGTCTCCCACAGGGTTGGCAGTAAAATTACAAAAAACTAGGGTCATGTGAAATACTATTTGTCTGAACAGCTCAAGTGTCAGGGAAAAAACCCCAAACCAACAAAGACAGAACAGGACAAACCCCAAACCCTCCTCTAACAAATTTCATTTTGTGCTTCCCACCCACTGGGTTAGCTGCAGGGTAGAAAAAGCCTCAAGTTTTCACTTACAATAAGCAATCTAAGATCAGCACAGAGAAACCTGCTGTAGAGTTTAAACATTAGCAAGTGTTTGAGGGACGTTAATACTGCCTGTAAACATTATGAGTGAACCAGAGTTAGAGAAACCTCTGCTTCACAGGAGCATCTCTTTGATGCCCTTCATTTATATTCACTCTGTTACTTCAGATAAAATACTAGCTTTTGTTATGCTGAAACTCAACCCCATAATTCAAAGCCAATGTAAGCACCCAGTATCTGGCAAATTGAGGCAGAACTGAACTTTCCCAGTGCAGAGCTTTCTCTGCGATGGCCTACCTAACGTCTGCTTGTAATTAAACTGGGAGAGGGAGTAGGTGTAGCTGAATTAGATAACTGTTTTAGCAGTGAGGGGACAAATCTCAACAGTCTGCAGAAGAGCCCAAGTGCTCTCTCCTGGGGTTGTTCCTCCTCCCTTTCCCTCTTTGTGCTGCAGCAGATTGCAACACTTTGTAAAAACACTGGGGTATCCATTAACCCAAATCAGTTTGGGGTTTCTAAACATTTTATTTTCTATTTAAATTGTGTCCTTTGTGAGAAAGAAACTGTCAGACTGGTGAGGTAATCAGGAGGCTTGCAAAAGGTGGAAGACTGGAAAACACTCAGCACAGCCCATGTTAAAAAAGCCCATTACTGTGGAATACGTAGGTTCAAATGAGTCACTGGTACCAACCTGGCAGTAATGTTTCATTAGGGAGCTTGTCAACTTCCAGGATAAAGTCATCTTTGAAGAAGAGGTACCCCACTATGGAGAACAGGTAGACCAAGATGAGTGCAAGAACAGCAGTCAGGATGATGGAACGCCCATTGCGAGTGACGCTCTTGATGACATTCAGTAAGGTCTCCTCTCTGTACACCAAGTCAAAGAGCTGGGGGATAATGAACAAAAGCAAAGGCTGTTATCTCATGTGGGCTACCAACACCACTTGTGGCACACTATGTGCTGGCATAACAATACCAATCTGATATTTTAGACAGCATTTAAAGTACTTCTCTCTTGCACACACCTCCCCCCCCCCCCCTTTTTATAGTTATCTGAAATTTAACACATTAGCAAAGAAAATGTAAGAGGCAAAAGGAGATGGAGTCCCTGTCCTGGGTTCAGCTGGAGCAGTCACTTTTCTCCTTCTTAGTAGCTGCTGCAGTGCTGTGATTTTGACTTTACCTTTAAACATAAAGCTGCTAACACAAACTATTTATCTTTTTTATTGTACTATCTGCCCCATCACCATCTTAGTGTAGCTCATTTCAAAATGCAATTAGCCATTTCCTTTACATCTTCAGTGTATAACTAAATGAGCAATATTTTTTGCCCAAATTACTTGTTTAAATTTCTTTACAGATTTTTCCTTCATTTTTCACTCCCCTGGGTCTGCATCAGTTCATCAGCACAGCCCAGGCAGGTTGCTGGTTATGCTGGCTGACAATGGGAGAACAGGTTATTTGTTAAATTGGACCTACATGAACAGAGAAAATAATTTGGGTACCATATCATGAAACAAAAGGGTAAAAATAGTGTTTTCAATGGGCTTTAAGGTTTGCTTTAAAAATGACACATTTTCTCCACCAATGCTAGATATACTCTTTCTGTGCTTATTCTTAGAAGTATTGTGCTGTGCAAGATGAATTCCATCCCAACCAGAAAAAACACATATGCTAGGCATCTGTGTCAGTCGTGCGAGGTCTGGAGTCTAGCTGCAGCTGAGGAGACACTCAAAGTTAACCAGCTACTCAAAAAGCATGGACGCTGTGTTATCATTACTGACATTAACAGAGTAAACCATCTTAAAGACTGTCCACCTCTTACTCATACTGTGACAACTCCAAAAGCACCTACTGTTCAGCTAACATTTCTGTGGCTAGCTTTGTCCATGACTTCTTTTGTCCTCCTGTAAGAGCTTATATGACTTTAAGAAGGCTTAAGCCTTCAGTAAGTACTGATGTTACTTAAAAGTCGCAACATTTTAAATTGCTTTATTATCTTGGACATCAGAGCAGGGTCACAAGCAATACATCCAATCTTGGAAACCTATGCCTTTGAAGTCTTGAGAACTGAAGTACACAGGGAAATGCTAAATACCTTCATTGCAATAGCACACGTTTACTGTAATGAGCAATTTTAACTAATTTTACCCTTAAACACATCTTGTATAATGTACTGAAGAACAAAAAAAGTCTCTGCTTGTCTGTACAAATCAGGAAGAAGAAAAGATGTGTCAGGAGTCCTCTAGCCTCCCACTGTAACCTCTCCCAAGCAAAATCTCCAGTGTACAGCCCTTGAGAGTGCCTGTACAATGATTTTCCAGTAGCAGAACAGAAAGCAAGTGGCATTTGATGCTTCAAGATATGTCTGAGATGGGACTTGACAAATAGACAGCAAAACATTCTGAGAGCAAAGTGAATACCTACCAATAAGCTATAAAAGAATTCATGTACGAAGAGCCCCAGAGCACAAATCAGAAGGTACAGCAGGTGATAAAGAAACTCGACATCCATGATCATTGCCTTGTATCCTCTAGTGAAGGTTCCACAGTTACCCACAAAACTCATCAGAAAAATGATTTTATTACAAACCTGAGGAAAGATTAACCGCAAATTAGTTACAACATGGGGCTTGCAGGAAGAAAAAGGCAATTTTTCAAAGCTGGAGGTAACTCACACACCCCATCATGACATCAACAACCATGCTGGATTGTCTATTACACAGAGCACTGCTTTCGGGTGCGCTTTCTGCACAGCTGGCTTAGTGAGCCAGAACAGAAACTGCACATGTCCGATAAAGTATGTGCACTGACTCAGGCCTCCAGCTTCTTGTCAAAGGCATCAAGACTAAGATTTAAGAAGACAGTTCCCTGGTGTCAAAGTTAAACTTCTCTAAAAACCAAAAATTCAACCCAAACAACTCCTGTTCTAAGCATGACACTAAGCATCTCTAGCCTACAGCAACCCTGACATTTCTGATACACCCCGTATTGCTTGCTAATAAGCAAGAACTCCAGATTCCCTCAGCAATTCACTCTTAGATCACACATCCAGTGGTCCTCCTGTGAAACAATGGCCACCGATGCCAGAAGAAAGTTGCCTTCAACTTACCAGGAAGCTGCTAAATGCTACAATTACCAGTAACCACCACCCCCTTCACAGGGCAGTTCTGACTGTAGCACACGGCACACAGTGACATCTTTTGAAGACAAGGAGTGCTACTAAATGATGCATTTGAAACCTGGGTGCTTTGTAATAAAGGCAAGGACTTTGAGAAGATGCATCTTTGCACAGCTTCTGCTGACTCAGTCAGAGAAACCCTTTTGGCTCACTTGCCACGAGAGACCACAAGTATCTGGGTTTGAGCATTAATGATGTTCTCTGGTGGCTCAGCTTACATGCTCAGTCCACACATTACTGTCACAAAACTGCTTAGTGTCAGCTTTCAGCTGGCAGGTAGACTGCAGACAGACATCTGGGGAAATGCATTGTTTAGTGAATTTTTACACAACCCCATAAATACTGCAGCTTAATCACTGAATGACTGAACAAATGAGTATTTCAGGGTCACAGAGACTTCTCTACATTTCTGGCTGGGGTAGGAACTGATTCTAGACTGTAGCAGAACTGACTGAAACCTCAGAGGTCTCCAGCCTAAGGAACCAGGATTAAATGAACAGCAGCAAATCACCTGCGCTAGAACAAAAGAGGGAATTAGTCCTCCCACCAGTTCCACCACAATGTCCCAGGCTGTTTCTGCAGCTAAGAAATTCTTAGGTAAGAAGCAACAGAACTTCAAAAAAGCCCACTCGGTTCTTACATTGAATGCACCCAGAAGAAATAAGGTAGGCTGTAAACCAATTGAAAATATTAGTCGCAATATTGTAGAAGCGATTAGGGCTCGGATGCCGTGGGGCTTAGGAAGAGCTATAACGATAGCCAGAGATATCAGCATCGCTGTCCACAGCAAGCCTGACAAGTGGGGCTCCAGTGTACCTAGGGTAGAGAGGAAAAAACAAAACCCATTTCAATACTTCATGTAACCAAACAAACCCAAACCAAAACAACCAAGTAAAATGCCATTTTATCTTTGGTGGAGCATCATTAAGCCTCATGTTCAGACATTACTGATTTCAAAGCAGTAAGTGGAACATCTGAGCCCGATGCCTTGAGCAGATTTTAATTACAAACTTGTTATTAAAGCATTATGTAAATAATAAGTGCCAGTATTACAGGATTCTTTATTTTAGTGCTCATTAGTTATACACCTTGCATGCTGGAGAGGCATTTTTGCTAATGTGTTCTGTAGAGGCACTGAATAGGTAGGTGAAGACAGACAACATACTCCTCCAGGTCCAGATTCACAGATTCTCTTATTATGCTTTTGGTCAAAAGCCTCATACCAGTTTTTGTCATCTTTTGCTATTTCTGGTTCTATTTAGGCTGTCCCATGAGACTGTCTGCTTACATAACATAAACCCCATGTTGCTAAAAATACACTTCTCTGGAAGAGCCATAAAAAATACTCAGCCAAAAATACCATTTACCCTGGCTTTATGCAGAACATAAAAGACATCACTTTCTTATAACTGACATAAAAACAATTTTCTTCAAGCAACTGGTTCCTCATCAGACAGAAAAGCAAGACCCTCCAATTCCATAGCACTCTGCAGCCCTGCTGCAAGTACATACTGAGAGACACTATTGTGTCTTAATAGCAAGACATTCACCGAGGCCTTTTTCCTTCCCCCGCCCAAATGCAGAAGGCTTAGGAAACACTACTCTCATCTGACTACCACGAGCAGCCATTTAATTTTGTTCCAAATCGCTGTAGATTAATAAAGATAGCAGAGGATAGATGGAAATTAAAACTTAATAAGCATAAAGTTGAACAGATGTTTCCACTGTCTGAAGGGAGTTTGGGGTCCCAGAGCAGCGCTACTTGAGCTGTCGAACAGCGAGAAGTGCAAAAGCTCGAAATAGAGTCACCCAAGTGGGAATGACAAAGAGCACAGAGATGGGAGAAAGGAAAAAACCTGCAGAAGCTTATTCAGGAATGACTTGGGAACTGCCATGAGAGGCAGATCTTGAAGGATCCTGCCTACACCTGCACCGGTGCCTGAACATCCCAGCTATTACAAAGCCATCCACGGCACATGAATACATTTGCTTTCACAAGTTTCAGCAGTTTCCAGCAGGCCTGCAAAAATAACTAGTGTTAATGAAGTCCTCAGTTGGTGCCTGTAACATCCACCTTGGAAAGGCCCAACACCACCAGCTGCTCATCAGCACATGGAGTGCAATGCTGTGACATCAAAAGCCCTTAGTGGGACCTGGGCCAGGGAAGAGTGGGGCTTAGGGCACGGGCTTGTCTCTCCTTCCCAGGGACAGAGAGAGTATGTGAGCAGTGTGTTTGCCCTTGGCACATGAAGCTCACCAAGCCAGCTGTCTGCACCCGACCTAATGTCAAAGCCTTACTGCAAGCACGTGGAGTATATTACACGACTGCAGGCAGGAGGAATGTGTAACCCATAGGAAGCTCTCCCTGTCTGGAATTCTCACCATTCCAGTACTGAATTCCAGGCATCCAGTTTTGTTTCTGCTCCTCAAGTAAGAAGTTTTACAGCTTCTGCTTCAGTCAGATGCTGATCAGCTGCTCAGTTCACCCTGTCTAAGCAATTCAAGACACTGACAACTTCCCCCAAACGGTCTGTTCTGAAGTCTTCTTTTTTTTTTTCAAGCTAAATATAAAATACACATGTACTTATCTTTCATTTTTGATTGTAACTAGTAGAGGAAAAGATTACATCAAAATGGTAAAGTATTTCAAATATTAGGGTAGGGCATCTTCAAAATGCCAAATGATCCCCCAGTCACACAACGTGCAATCTCAATGAACTCATTTGCTTACGAACTTTCCTACAGCCATAAATACAAACCTTTACATTTTAACTTGTGACCTTTGAAACTAGAGACAGAAAATTCAGTTGGTCTTTGTGCTTGTTAAAACTCTTCAACCAGCTGTTGGCCAGAATGGGGTCCAGGTAGTTCCAGGGTCTGCTGTCCAGGGTGCCTTGCAGAGGTACACACAACTTGATGCTGCGGAAAGTAACTATACTCTTCCCCCTCTCAGTTGGTCTAAAATATCCTCTGTCTTCTTAATCAGGGTGCAGAAGCCCTTAACCAAGTTTTCCATGCCCACTGCGACAACAGGCTGCAGTCACATGCTACTCACACAAAACTACAGTTCTCCTCAATCTAAATTAACTGGTGAGCCTCAAAAAGGGTGAACTGGCTTTTGTGCTGCATGCAGAGCTCAGATGATAATTTCATTATGTTAAGGCTACTGCTATCTTTCAGTTTCATTGTCTTTGGGTTCTGCAGCAAGTGAACAGGAGGAACATGCAGAGGGAAGTTCAATAGGAAAATGTAAGCATCTATCCAGCCCTGCTACATTACAAACCTCAAAGAAAGGGAAGGGCAGGCTTGACCATGAATCACCCTCTCCAGGAGGTTTTATTGCTGGGGTTCTTATTTACTCCAGTTGACAAAGATGTGGAAAAAGCTCCTACCTAGACACTTCCTTTACACCAGTTCTGCAAGTGATAAACACGGTAGAGGCATTCACAAGAACATTTCTCCAGATTCCTGATGCTTGCTGACATGACTCAACCTCTCAACATGCCCTGGGGTGCATCTCTTGGGAGAGGCCGGAGCTAGGGAAGAACAGCTGACTCTCATAAGGAGTCCACTGGGAGTACTTACCGAATTGGCTCCAAGAACCATCACTATCATACAAATCCACTGTCTGGATCAAAAGCAACTTCCAAGAGCTCTCTTACATCAAGATTGTGCAATCCCACATGAACTGCACATGTTAACCCGTATTTCATGGCAGAAATGATAGTTGCCATCCACTGATGGCAAGGCACCTTGGAGCAGCAGGTTGCTCCTGAGCTAGGGAACATGGCAGGCACACTCCTCCTTACTCCCTAGGGCAACCTCTGCTCCAAGTGCTTCTACAGGACGGGGCTCCTAGGAAAGGCAAGTAATAGGACAGATGGGCTCTTCTTCCATATCATCCATCAATTTCTAATGGCATGAGGCAGGTCACTTCATCTGCCAAGTCAGAGTAATCTCATTCACCCCACCCCAGCACCCAGAGGCCTCCTGACGTGCTATGCAACCATAAAAGTTTCCTGGGAAATGACAGTAATAAATGCAAGCTCAAAGAAAACAACAAATTAACATTTCTCATATTTTTAGTTCAATAGTTAATTACAGAACTTTAAAACAAAGTGGAACAGTCAAGTAATTAAAGGTGGATGTCAGTTTTGGATAATTTTTTCCCCTAGGAAGAAGTATGGCTCTATATTTTCCTTAAAAACACCTCAGGAAAAAGTGAGTCAGAGAAAAGTGCAATTTAAATCAAGGCAATTAAAAAAAGCCAATTTCTGCTCTCCTATCCCTACTGAAGTAAACAGTGATGCAGACATCAGTGGGGAAGAGAATTTGGTTCATTATACCTCATTTATTCAGATAATTTTGTATAATAAATATTGGTACCTCCTCGAATTCCTTTGAATGGATAGAAAAACGCTACGAGCAGGTTCATAAGGACAGCCAGGTTAAAGGAAATACTGCTCCAGAAGGACATGTTGCGAGCACACCAGTATAGGAAAGGTTGAGCTGCAAAAGAGAAAAACAAGTCTTTTTAATAGAGCATTTAAAAAATAAGAGGTCCATATAAAAAATTAATCTCCACCAAAACACAGTTTATTTTCAGTTTGCCCAAAAGCACAAACAGTGGTAATGTTCATAGCTTCTGCTTAAGTTTATTTGACTACTCTTTATCTTTAGGGTGCTCCCAGTTCAAGGTGCTATAAGGCAAAGGGCTCGTGTCAAAAAGGGAAGTATTTTCAAACATGATTTAGCAGCAGCATGAGAATGAGTTCAGAAAAGCAGAGGTCAAGGACTTCAGATTTCCCCTAATAGTATACTTTGCACTCTGAGTCACACAAAGAACAATTAGGAGGAGGAAGATTTGTACACAGTGGCAATGGTGAGATTCAGCCCCATCTCTCCGACTTAAACTGCTGCGAGCAGCTCACCTGAGATGCTGTTCACCTTCAAACTTCTTTTCTGCTGCAGCAAGCCAGAGAAAACTCAGCGGAGAGCAGGCAAGGTAGACAATTAAGACCCTAAATGCATAGCAATAAAGCTAAAATGCTTAGGACTAGCTGCCAAGCAAGTAAGATAACTTTACTGCAAGCTGGTAACAGACCATGGTGGCCCCAGAATCTGCCCTGTGGACAAAGGTCTCAAGCACATCTGCACAGATGTGAGTGTACAGTTAAACAGCTGTAACTTTGCACTCTTAATGGCACCTATAAATGCTTTTCCAGAACACTCCTGATTTTAATAATCTCTGCAGCTAGGATCAAGAGCACAGAAAACAAAGGTTCATTTTCTGAAGTGGTCACAGACCAGAAGACAGGGACAGCCAAGAAGCTGCGTTACAGCAATTCCCTATGCCTTTAGGCAACACACCCCTGATTTTAGCTCCTGCAGGTTTATTCTGCAGCAAACTGTGTATTCCTGAAAGCTGGAGCAGCAAAAAAATAATAAGCTATTAAAAATGCTCCCAACGAAGGAATAGAAGTAATATTCTCTCCTGTTGGAAGGAGGTAGTGTGTACAGATATCAGAGGGCAAAGGTAAAGAAGCTCACAGTGAAATTTAGGGAAAAGACAAACATGCAGACTCTGGGGCAGAAGAGTAAATTAATGAATGCTGCAATTCTAAGCCTCACAGTAACCACCACATCCCTTCAGCAAATCACCTCTTGTAGCATCCTAAGCAAAAATAAAAATGGGTTAGAAGAATTATACAATG
Source organism: Forpus xanthops (assembly GCA_032466535.1). Taxonomy (NCBI): domain Eukaryota; kingdom Metazoa; phylum Chordata; class Aves; order Psittaciformes; family Psittacidae; genus Forpus; species Forpus xanthops. The sequence goes on from JASSUY010032312.1 coordinate 44,548, forward strand.
CCTCATTATACTGAGTTGAAATGCACATAAAAGCCAATGTATTGAACAGCTGAATGCAGAGGAAAGGACTACAAAAAAAGTACCCTGTCACTGTAAGAACGCAGGCTTCACTGCACCTAATTAGCCAGGGACATGCTAAGCCTCAAAATGTGATGGAGCAGTGTTTCAAATATATAATGCACTGGTTTCTGTATTATTTCTATTCTCAGTTTTCACTTTAACTGGAAGAATTTGTAAGCAGATTGAATTAATGTGTATGAGATTATTATACAAATGGTCATTATAAAGTTCCACATTTTATTTTAAACCTTCCTTTGGGGATGGGCACAGACCACCTGCCCTGTGTAACCCTTCTCCCTGGTTTTGACAGGCTCATTTCAATTCTTAATTAAGACCTTTGGGAGACTTATGGTGCTCAGATTATGGACTGGCACCATGATCTGAAGGGGGACATCCATGGGCCTTTATAAAGAGTTTTCTAAGGTGCCTTTCTGAGGTTTGAATAACTGTTAAGCGGTATCACATGAGCACAGCACAGAGCACTGCCAGCTGGTAACATCTTGAAAACACAGGCCTATATTTAAGATGTGTATAAACACAGAGTATCACTTAATTGGCCAAACAAGACCAGAATATTAGGAGACAGATGAAATGAGTCCAGTTTTTTAAAGAAAGAAGAAATACTGTCCACTTCTGCAGGTGGATCTTGATTAATTTGTGGCCTGTTGTTAATTATGGATGTCTTCACAGTTTGCCCAGAGATAACTTCAAAGACTATTAAAGTAACTCAACAATATCTAACAGACTATATGGATGCTGTCAAAGATGCCCATTTGTGTAGATGTCACATACTCCCGCATTTCTTGTAGAGCTCTTAGAAGTCATCTTTAGGAAGCAGCTTCCTGTGGATTTTGATGCTGTCAGAAGTACTAATCCACCGCTCAGTGGAAATACCTCCACTGTACTTAGTATTCATACGTATGAAAGAGAATTCAATAGAACTGACCAAGTTTCAGGCAGTCATATCTGTACCTGACTGAAAATTTGAAATCGTACTATTACAACTGCTTTCTCTGCTAAAAGATCTATTAATACACACACACATTCACCCAACAACCAGAAACACTGGCATGCAGCTGTATGGCAGAAGTCCACTCTCAGTTGATCTAAGAGGCAGTTCTGGACCAGCCTGAGCTCTTGTGCTAAACTGTTGTTTAGCTGATTTAAGCATGGGGAACACAGTGGTATCAGATAGCAGACGCTGACTTGAGCAGGAAATAACTGCTTTATCTCTCACATTTCAGAGGGTCATTGTTGGTAAATTCCAACCAGTCATGGCTGCTCAATGAAGCTGAGCCCCATGTGCAACATTTCTCCTTTAGCAAAACAAGAAGTCAATTAAAGTAAAAAATAAGCAGTTTGCTGGGGAAGCGGTGGCACTGTATGGATTAAAACATTATTTACAAATGTTTCCTAGCTGCCAGTGGGAACCTCAGAGGAAAAAGAAGTGCTTGAAAATACTTGCTTTCAGATATTATAGCATCACAGGGCTGGAAGGGACTTAATCAGCCCATCTGCCAGTCTATTCCTTGCCCAAAGAAAGGACAAATTCTACTCTTACTGGAGATACATGTTTAACCTGTTCTTCAATACTTCCATTGCTGGAGATGCCGTAAGTCCATGCTGTATTACCCAGCCTCTCCCCTGCAATCCAAGGGAACTGCTTAGTGTACTCAGTGCAGGGAAGGAAAACAGACCATTGCTTTCTTCAGCTGTGTCCTCTTCGATTCTCTCTGCTACCAGATGCCTTCCCATTTAAGCTATGTCTCAAATAGCCCCCACAACTTTGTTCCTTCCTGTTGGATCTTAAAAAAGATGACCTCTGATCCCTCTTACCACTGTCCCCTAGATCCCTCCAGGTGGTCCACATTGCTCTTGCATTAGGCTTGACTTCATGATAGCATATTGCCACTGTACAGAGGAGCAGACTCTTTCAACCAATTATCAAGGTTGCTGCCACACTGGGGAACCATCTGCTACCAAATCAAACTCTGCAAACCTGACCTCAGCGCTCTGCTGGTAATACTCCACACAACCACACTGGCAACAGCAACCTACCTCGCAATTTCTTTTGCCAGTTCATCTCATTAAAGAGGTCTTCTGATTTCAAGAAGAAGTCATTGATCTTGCTGCCTTGTTCATCCCTCTCTGTGGTGTAATATATCCGCAGCTTGGACTCCTTAGTGAGGAATTCACAGATACTGGGTACAGGGAAGACTATCTGCTCCATGGTACGGTCCGACCTGACAATCTGAACAGCAGCCTTAATTAGAGTTCTTCCTAGCTTTTAAATGCTTTTATTTCTTGGTCTGTTTCCCCACACCTTTTTCAAACCAGTTACACGTAGAAACTTGGACACAGTTCTATAGAACAGCAGCTTGGTAGAGACTTCATTTAATTTACCTTCAAAGCAGAACTACATTTAGCTCCAAGACTGATATTTTTTATGCTGTGATCTTACCCTGGCAATGCTGTTCTTAGCTGGGATTTCCAAGGGGCCCAGTAAATGCAGCACCAAAGCTGTGCTGAAGTTCAGAGCAATCTGGTCACCCAAATCAAGATTCTTTGCAAATTTTAGCCACATACTACATAGGCAAATATAAGGAGTAATATGAGGAATAACAGTTATATTGTGTACTAGAGAGTTTTGTGACATCTCTGTGTTTGTTCATGCTTTACTTTTGAAAAGCATCTCTAAGATTGTACGTCAGGCCAAATTGTCATTTTAATACAGAAAGAATGGCAAAAGCTATCACTAACTTTATGGATTCAGCAATAGCACTGGCCAAAATGTAACAGAAGTGAAGTTACACTTCCTGCTGCCAACAGAGCTCTGCTCAGCTCCATCTTAAAGCCCACACATGACAGCTCAAAAATAGCTCCCCCCCCAGCGGCTGTCAAAAACTAAAATAAAAAAATAAGTACACATACATTCTCATGTCAAAGATGTGTCCACACACACACAGGTAGTCACTGCAACCAGAATATCACATCTAATGCAACCAGGGTCCAAATCCACTGCTCCTCTTCCAAGCAGTTCCTTCTGCAGCAGATCATTTCCCCCCACACACCTCCCGGCAGCCACTGCTTTCCCTGTACCTCAATCTGTGCCGTGTGCTTGGCGTAAAACTCCAGAGCCTCGTCTCCCTCTATCTGACCTCCCGGCTTCAGCATGTTCTGCAGCTCTTTGTTATGACGAGCCAACTGAAATAAAGGAATGCAAAGGGAGTGGGAGACACCAGATGTCTCTCTGATATTAAATTTCTGATTTTTGGCATAAAAGAAAAGAAATAGTATGCAGTCAGCTGCTAAGAAAGGGCAAAGTTGACAGAAGGCTTGTTCTATTCCAACCAGACACCCTGCAGCTCTATTTTGGGAGCAAGTCAGAATGATTCAAGTATGCATTTTTTTAATATCCATGTGGTACTCCTCTTTTATGCATCCTCTCCCACCCTTTGCCTCACTTGGGAAACTTCTTGAACATTCACATGTGGTCTATCCTTTTACATGAGGTGAAGTTCCTGGTGACTGGAAAAAGGGAAATATAACCCCCATTTTCAAGAAGGGAAAAATGGAAGGACCCAGGAAACTACAAACCAGTCAGTCTCAGCTCTGCACCTGGCAAAATCTTGGAGCAGGTTCTTCTGGAAGCCATGTTAAGGCACATGAAAAATGATGACATGGTTGGTGACAGTCAACATGGCCCTGCCAAGGGCAAATCACACCTGACCGGTTTGGTGGCCTTCCACAATGGGGCTATGGAACTGATGGATAGGGGCAAAGCAGTTGTTGCATGAAAGCCTTGTCTCTAAATCAGAGATTCATCAATTTGATAGGTGGACCACTCAGTGGATAAAGAACTGGCTGGATGGCCGCACGCAAAGAGTTGTGGTCAGTGGCTCAATGTCCAGCTGGAGACCAGTAATGAGTGGTGTCCTTCAGGGATCAGTGTTGGGACCGGTCTTGTTCAACATCTTTGTCAGTGATATGGACAGCAGGATTGAGTGCGCCCTCAGCAAGTTTGCTGATGACACCAAGCTATGTGGCTCAGTTGATACGTTGGAGGGAAGGAATGCCATCCAGAGGAACCTTGACACACTAATGAGTTCAAACTTAAACAGGAGAAATTCAGGTGAGATATAAGGAAGAAGTTCTTTACTGTGAGGGTGGTGAGGCACTGGACCGGGTTGCCCAAAGAAGTGGTAACTGCTCCATCCCTAGCAGTGTTCAAGGCCAGGTTGGACAGAGCCTTGAGTGACATGGTCTAGTGTAAGAAATCCCTGCCCATAGCAGGGTGGGTGGAACTAGATGTTCTTAAAATCCTTTCCAACCCCAACTATTCTATGACCTACTCTAATTCAAAGGTGTGTGAATCAAACAGGTAATTAGGCAGGGACAGAAGAGAAAATTTGCATCAACTGAAAAGGAGATGCACAGAGCACTGATTCAAAAACGCTTCTGGATGCTCTAGATTCATCTTACAGCATAGTGATGCTCTTTCTTCTCAGACACTAAAAGAGCTCTAATGGAGTGATTTATGCAGCATCAATATATTAAGTAGATAGAGATGTATTTGTTCTCTCCCTTGGTCTTTTACCTTTCAAACACCACACTGTATCAATAAAACAAACCTGACTGACACCAACACAGAGAGAATGTGGCAAGAACCATAAAAGCAGAAGGAGACTTCTATTAGAGTTTAACTGATCTGTGAGGATCATTTCTTTGGGAGTATAAAGTAGTCTTTGATACAGCTGAAAAATAATACATTGCTCCTCAGTACTGCCCAGAACTTGAACCACATGTCTTCAGAAACCTGGGCAAGAGCCTGCCTGCTTCCAATTGAAACAGAAAATGTCAAGTTTTCTTGTATCGACTTTTCTGATTCTTTAAGGATTGGAATTTGCTCCGATAAAAAGGGAATGTGCAGTGAGTTTGTCTCGGAGATGAACCATTAAAACAAATACAGGGAAAAGCAGACCTTTAGCTATTAAGTTTGTGACACTTGGTGCTACAGAAGCTGTAGGTGAAATTCTACCTGATGAGCTAATATATATATGTTGTGTCCCACATTCCTTGGCGATGCTGCAACATCTTCCCCATTCTCTCCATCCTCAAATTCTACTTCTCCCTGCAGATAAGCTTTCTTTATCACCTCCACCTAGAAGAAAGAGAAACAGGTCAGTAAAGAGAGGCTCAGGCTAAGGCTGAATCTAATAAGGCCAGTATACACTTGGCACTCTTACAGAGGTGAAAGGGAGCTGAGCATATAGACTCAAGGGGAATAATGCGGGCCTATCAAAATAATTTGTTGGTAAGTGAGCTTAGGGTAAAACAGGAGACCTGAACTCAGCACCTTCAGCTGAGCTCATGACCACAGGAAACTAAACTTCATGCTCCCCTTCAGGTAACATGTTCCATGCCCCACTTGCCACATGCTGCATCATGTTGTGACCTCTGGCCCGTTGTAACTACGTGCATAGAGACAAGTCAACAGTGTTTAAGCTGTACTTTGAATCTCCTGTTTGTTTTCACCAGTTAACACATTAACCAGCCCAAAAACCTGCTGCAGGCTGCTGAACAGCTTTTAGGTCTGTCGTGGTGAGGCCCTCAAACAGTTCTCTCACTCACTCCCCCCTTTTGATTCCCCAGTTCTGGGGAGATGAGGAAGAGAATCGAAAGAATGCAATTCCTGCAGGTTGAGATAAGAACAGTTTAGTAACTAAGGTATAACACAAATCACTGCTGCTATCACCAATAATAATAATGACAAGGCAAATACAAGGAAAGAATACAACAGCGCACTAATTTCCACCCAGCCTGACCAAGCAGTGCCCCATATCACCTGATACCAAGCCTGACCACGCAGTGCACCCCTCACCCTTCTGGGTCTCTGCCCTCCGTTCTACATCCTGGGCATGATGTGCTGTGGTATGGAATACATTTTTGGTCAGTTTGGGTCAGGTTCCCTGTTTCTGCTTCCTCCCAGCCTCCTCCCAGCTTCCCCTCCCCTCCCTGGCAGAGCTCGAAACTCAGAAAGTCCTTGGTCAGACCAAAACATTACCAAGCAGTAACTGAAAAACACTGGTGTTATCAGCACTGTTTGCAGGCCCAAAATCAAAACCACAGCGCTGCACCAGCTACCAAGGGAAAAAAATGACTGCTGCTGCTGAACCCATGACAAGGCCACAAGATATTTTCATCTCTGTCTCCTGTGCAAACAGCTTCTGCATGTGGATTCCCTAGTCCCAGGTGATGCTCCTTCCTTGCCTTATGCAGGATGCTGAATCCCTTATCTATGGCATTCAACATGCCTTCCCTAATTGTTTGTGCTACCTGGGAACTCAGCAGGCCTGTGCCCTGTGGATATTGCATTCCTTCAACCAAATCCTTTAGAGATCTTCCAGTTGCCAGTGATCAATGCAAAGACTTTTTGGAGCACCTCTGGGGGGGACACAGCCACCTCAGTCTACCCAGTGCTGCTGTACCTGGGTTGAAAGGAGCTGGTAGCTCTGGAACCACCCAGGGACTCACCAGCTCTTTGGGCCTCATGTTGTAGAGGATCCTCTCTGCATTCTCGCTGTCATGCCTGCTCTCCATGATTGCCAAGAGCAGTTTTGAAGCATTGTTCTGAAGGAAAACCAACAGCAATCAGTGCCAGAAGTGAAAAATTGAGGGTACCCAATTTGAGCGTTACCATCCCTGCTGCCCAGAACAGCTTTAGGTACCCAGTTTCTATAAATAAGAGCCACAGGCAAGGGAAACCTTCCCAGCCATCCACTGCAGGACTCCTACAGCCTCACCTTGCCACGCACTCAATCTTCTTTATTACTGAGATATACAACTTAACAGCATTTTTTTATCAGTTTGTTTCCCAAACCCAACTTATTGGGAGACATCAAATTAACCCAAGTCAAGGTTTAAATTTCTAAAATGCTGACATGTCAAGCTTGTATGATTTTGCTTTGTTTTGAAGATCCTGCAGCATAACTACAAGCTCTCAGCTCCAAAATGGTGCAGCTCAGCTTTACTGAGGATAATGCTGATTAGATCAAAGGACAGCCAAGGCTGAAGACACAGACGTGCTTTGCTGCTCTTAACTGAAAATTGACCTGCAACCTGCTCATGCCAAGGAATAGAGGG
>JASSUY010032317.1:0-20642 GCA_032466535.1 Forpus xanthops
TTTCAAGTCATTAGGTGGAAACATCATAAGTAGAAAATCAACCTCTGACTTGAATCCTATTCTGGCAGCCAGCAATTGTAAGCTCAGTCTGGTTTCAAAAGGTAAGAGGGCATAGCCTGTCTCTTTAGTAATACTGGAGGTACAGGATCCTATTTCATGGAGAGAGGGGAAATAACAACAGGTGGGAATTTGTTAAGGAGCCCTTTTCCTGCTGTCATCTGCAAGAAGTTCAGTTTGCAAAGAACATGTTAAAGCTGCTTGTGTCAGGGGTGAGCATTCAGACCAACCAGATTACATGTCCTTCTGTAGGCAGTGAATTACTATAAGCACTCCTAAAACCTCACAATTTCAGTAGCTGTATATTACCACCCCCACCACCCCACCCCCCCCGTTTTTTTTTTTTTTTCTGTAATTGATCCTTTGCCACTGGTTTAAAATTGTCCTCTGGCACCGGTAAGATCTCTGGGGTTTTGTTCCTCACAGGTACTTCTGATACAGGAGTTCTTTGTCAAGCAACTTTTTCTATGTTCATTTCCAGTTTCCTTTCATTGCTGTATATATACTCCCCTCTACCTGTTCCTTTTCTTCTATTCCACCTTACCAGTGGAAAGTTGATGAAACTATTACTAAAGAGGAGCTACCTTGTATGATCGAATTGCATGTTCTCTCTTCCAAATGGCTTGTGTTCTCTTTGCCCTTGATCTAGACAGAGTGGATGTTGCCATGCCAGACCACCTAATACTCTGAAATGTATGCTCTATAAAGGGTTATTTCTGAGCTAGGACTTACTGGAATAGGTACTTAAAAACTTATGTTGTATGATTTCAATGAATTCTTTCATAATTTGAGAGGAAAAATATCTGTCAGACAGGTTATATTTACCAAAGAGTAGTCAGTGAAACACAGGAAAAAAGTGAATTGTTCAAGAAAAGGCAGTACAGAAGCACTATTAATTTTTAGTATTTATCCTGATCACAGTGTAAGGAAAATGCACCTTTCTAGGGTGTGTTATTGCCAATTACAGGTGGGATTATACAATAATCTTGGTGTATGTAGGCCAAGAACATTGTGGATGAAACTGCAAAAGCAAAAATCCAGAAACACCAGTGCTGTTATTCTTAATGCTATTTTTCAGATTCAGATTTTAGCAAAATAAAATTCCTTTACTATCACATTAGTTATATCTGAGAAATGCAATTTTAATGCTGAATTATATTCTAGGATGAACAGGCTACAGTGTCATCAGCACATAACATGAAAAACATGAAGAAAATAATCTTGCTGTAAAGTTCATTTTTCATGAATGTGATTAACAAGGTACATTGGATGTGATGGAAGTATTTTAATATATGAACCTTTTAAAAATGGCACAGAAAATTACCTTGTTGTAGGAAGCCTTGTGATATGTCAGGGCTGCTGCAAGATAAATATTGTCTAGCAATAAGAAATCATTTACTTAAAAATGCATTGAACCCCTTAGGCAGCATGTGAAAAATACAAAGGACAGAGAAGACTGGTAAAAAATACACTTTGACTTCATCTGCCAAACACATGGTTAAATTCCACACTGGTGAATCACTATGAATTTCCTGTGCAATGGTCATGCCTCTGTTTTTCCAGAACAGTGATGCTACTTGGCAATTGTTTTACAAGTACAGTTACAATTCTACCAACAAGACTCTTTGGGCCAATTAATAGCATCAATTATATGTGTTAAAATACTATGTTTCCAGAAGGCTTGCTAGCTTAGCTGAGTAGTGGTACTGGCAAACCTGATGTAGCATAGATGAAGTTTATTCAGTTGGCTTTTACAGATTCAGGTTCCTTGCAGAATTTTTTCCTCTTTCCTTTTGAAAATTCCATCTTTAATAGTATATATCATAGAATATCAAACATGATCACTTTTAGAATAATCTACCAAAAAGAGAAAGGAAAAGGCAATAGTGTTTATTCTCTTCTGGACTCCTAGAAAAGTTCAAAATCTCAGAACAATGAAAACAAACACAAAAATTATTTTTCAACTATTGCAACAGTTCTCTCTCATTCAGTTTTCTTCCTAACAATTGATGTTTTAGAAAGAAAGGTAACAATGGCAGCAGCTGAGGAGATTTGGAGCAGATTAACAGAAGTGGGGATGGGGTGACTGGCTGTATCAGAAGGGAGGATTATAAAATGAGGATTGATCTCTGGGCACTTTCTTCGGACTGATGTGATGAAACCGTGGAAGATGAAGCACTCATTTCTATTTATAAAGCATGCCACTAATTATTTATTAGGAAAACTGCAGTTATTGTCCATTCAGGAGGGCTGCAGGTATTTCTTGCTAGTTAAAATATGATTGATAAATGTTGATTGCACAATTGTACAGATGTTTCTGGATTTGGGATTTTTTTTTTTAATTTTATTTTTTTAAGGGAGAAAGCGACAGATTCCTCTGAGAGATATTTTTGCAGAAGGAGTTGGTAACAATGCCATTACCCCAGAAGAGATCTTAGTCTCAGTCCATATTCCCCATTCTAAGAAGGTAAGGGACTAGTTTGTTTAGGTTTTCTTTATACAGAGTTAAAGACTATTAAATAAAGAGCAGGTGGGGGCATAATCTGTGTATTTAAAGTAACACTATTACTGCTGACTTTCTGAATTCCCTTCATTTGACCCTGTCAGTACCATACTATTTCCTAGTTTCAGCCAAAGTACATAACTTTCCAGGTAGCTGGTGATATATAAAGAGTGATATTCAGACAGAAATTTACCCTAAAATGGTGAAGGCATCAAGCAGGTGTAGCATTGTCATCTCTTGAGGATTTTTCTTAAAATAAGGTAACATTTGATGTGTGTGTGATACTTCCATAAATGTTGCTGAACTGAGTAACAGGATCTTGGAATTGTGGGTCGTGTTATCTAAGTACTGACGTTTGGCAATCTTTGGAAGTCTCTAAGCTTTTGGTCATGTTCTAAATGCAGCTCCACTCCACAAGATCCCTGTCTTCCAGCTATCTACTGTGCAAAAGTCTTAAGTCATGTGAACTGTGTAGATGATGGAGGATTGGTAGGGGCTGCTAGAAGATCAAAGATGGTAAAGCTACTGAAAGGTGAAGAAAAGGAAGTGTATGGTCTTGAATACTCAGGAAGTTCAGTTTGTGCTCTTCTTTATTTATTGTCTTGCTTCACTTAGTGCGATAACAAATTTTACTTTCAGATATATACATGTCTGCACTTCTGTCTGATCTTCCATAGGGGGAGTATGTCTGTGCATTTCGACAAGCTCCAAGACGGGAAAATGCTCTTCCAATAGCCAATGCTGGGATGAGAGTGCTTTTCGAAGAAGGTACAAACATAATAAAGGATTTAAGCATTTTCTATGGAGGTGCTGCCTCGACCACAGTCTGTGCAAAAGAAACCTGTTCAGCACTTACCGGAAGGTACAATTTCTCTGCCTTCTCTGTATCTCTGAATGAAGAGACTTTTAGAGCTTGGATGTACTTCTTTAGAGCATGAAAGATTTCTCTTGCCTGTCTGATATGTTCAAGTGAATGTTGAAGCCTTAACAATGACTTTTCAGAGTGGTTGCACTTCAAATCTGCACATGGGTGCAACTCCACTGCAAAGTATTCAGAAAGATGAGAGTCATGAGCTGTGAGATAGATGAATGAGGTATACACAGTCAATTGTGCACTTAAACTCAAGCAGTGGTAAATTATACTGATTCTCATAAATTTGATAATCCCCTGGTATCAGTGTTCCTTAGTCCTTCAGTTTGGCTCCAATAGATACAGTGTTTGAGAGCTTCACATGTGCCCCATAAACTTAGGAGCACAGGTCAAACCTTTTTAATATCTCTATGCCCACAAGATCATAATAATCTCTGGACTTAATCCCTGACATTGCCTCCCAATTTGCACCATCTTTCCAAATTTTGGAGGAAAAAAATTACAAATAATTCAAGTATAAAACCATTTATCTAAATGGAACCCTGCTTGACTGTTCTACCATTTAATGTGCACCTGTTTCAAGAGTTGAAGTGCTCATTATTTTTTCCTGCTCTACATGATTATATTTTTTCTGACTGATTTATGTTTTGATATCCAAGGTTGTGTGGAATATTAACTGTGTTGAGATACTTCAAGGAGACAGCCGTTCAGAAAATGTTGCAACTATGCATCACTAATCAGAACTTTTGAAGGCATCTATAGTTTGTGTCAATATGGTTATCCACTTGTCTTCAAATATAGGACAGTGCAGAATAGTAGGACTGTTAAATCAACTTTAAAGCTGAAAGAGGTTTTATTTATTATAAAACATTGGGCATGGCAGTCAATTACATCTATGTCCTAAGGGATGTCACTTCAGTGAGGAACATTGACCAACACTTCAAAATTGCAGACCATTATTAAAATCAATATTTTGGCTTCATTGTGAGTGGGATTATGCCTATGGTCCATGGTGCAAATGTATTACTGCAATTTGTAGGGTTTTTTTGAGTCCTGGTCTGACTGTATCTGTTATTCTTCCTGACAGACGCTGGAATGAACAAATGTTGGATGAAGCTTGCAGACTAATTCTTAAAGAAATTGCTATTTCAGGCTCAGCCAGTGGTGAAAAAGTAGACTATAAGAAAACTTTGATAGTCAGTTTCTTCTACAGATTTTTCCTTGAAGTGTTGCAGTCATTAAACACAACGGTAAAGTAGTTCTCGATGTCTGCTTTTCTTAAGCAAATGAAAGGGAGTTTTATTATCTGTTGATGCTTGCAGTTTGTACAGTATGCTAAATATTGTGTTCGGGGTTCAGATCTACAGAAGGTGTAAGTGCTTAACTCCGGAGAGATGCTCATTTAACTTTCAGGTGCTCAGATATCTTTACCTTAGACATTAGGCTTTAAAAAATTTGAGCAATGTTAATGCAGCAATACATCACTATTGAGCTGCAGGCCCTAAGAGAACTTGCTTAAGGTCTTACTCCATCTGGCTGTACTTCAAATCATAAATAAACAGAATAGAAATAAAAGCTTTGGAAAGCAACTGTAGGTGTTAAACCAACCCTCCTTCTTGGATGAGTTGTTGACTGAGAGAGGAAGGCTCTAAAATTTCACTTCCTGATACAATCTAGGTGTAATTTACTTATTTTTTGTCTTTAATCTGTTCCTGAGGAAAAAATATCATTTTTGCCTTTTCCTCTGAGTTACTTTGAGCTCTTTCCTAGGTAATTTACTGTTACCAGGAGTGGTTCAGTGCCAGTTTTGATCAGACACCAGAATAAAGCTCTGCATTATGTTGCTTACTTTCAACAAGCATGTTTACTGAATCCAGTAGATTTTTAAATATTAATTAGTGAAATTTCAAAATTCTACATTGTTTTGAAATGGTTTTTTTTTAGAGCCTTTCCAGCTTGTGGGAGTCTTGAAGGAATTTCCTGTACAAAGATTTTGTATTTAGTGATTTTGTTTGTTAGCTTTTTTAATTGAAATGTTAAAAATGTGAGTTTTAATACCAGTTCACTTTCTTCTCAGGATCCTTGCCACTATCCTGGCATACCTATGGAATATAGGAGTGTCCTACAAGATTTCAAAACCAAAATGCCTCAGAGTATCCAAATATACCAGGCAAGTGATTAGTCTACGATTGTTCAGTGCTTTATAAGACTTGCTAAAAGCATGGTTCAAGCATGACCCTTGATGTGAAGCTCAGCTACAAATTTTCCAAAAGAATGAGGGCAACAGGCTCTTGGTGGTTGATTTTAACTCTGTCTCAATTAGAAAAATCTTGAATGTTTTAATAATAGACTTGTATTGCTATACTCAGTTCTTCTAAACAGTTATCAAAAGGTAAGTATTCTGAGCAAACTCCATTGTCTGACTGTTTAAATGTGGTGTATTGCAGTGTGCAAGCCAGTTGGAAAAAAAAATAGAAAAAGATAAGATTGCAAAGCCTAAATCTGTAGCTATCGCTATCCTTGTCTCAAGGTACACTTTTGTTCAGATTTCAGGGGGCTGTTAGGGCTTACTGTAGATTTAGGAATCAAGATGGAGTTTGTGATGGCTCTCTGATCAAATTAACATACTCAAGGAGAAATCAACAGTAGAGGGCAGCAAAGAGCACCTTTTGGATTTTCTGATCTCACCCTTGTGGCTAGATCACAGTGGGAACTCCTACACCAGTAAAAATCTCTAGTTTTTGAAAACCTGAAGAAAATTTAAATGAAACGTAGGTAAATATGTCTTTTTTATTTTTTAGATATTATTTAGAATAACATTTAAGCTTTAAATACTTTATATTTGTTCAAGTTGCTATTTTCAGCTTCCTTTGGAGCTATCATCTAAAGAAAGACTACAGACTAATGAAGGGGGCCAGGATAAAAGGAACTTTCCACAATTTATTTCCCAACTGCAAAAAAGTGACTAAACAACAGAAATGGAAACAATTTGGTTTTTCAGATCAGTTGGCACTGAGCAACAGCAATTTAGAAACCCAGAAAAATCTTCTTTCACTTTAAAATTTCTAACTTTTGCAAGTCTGTATCTTTTGTCTGGATTTCTTCATCTGAGCATTAGTAAACTTTTTAAATTGGAAGTGTGTGGGGGAAGAATTTTAAATACCTGGTGATTCTGTTAGTAGAAAAGTTGAGATGGTTTGTCTGAGGCAGCCATTTGAAGAACGTTAGGCAGTCAAGTAAGCAATGTCTATGCTTGGTCTTGGGCTAACAGTGCATGAAGTAGAAATGTGTAGGCAGATCACTTGTATACTGGAAGCTATGGAAGAAAAACGATTTTGAGTTATGAGCAATTGGTTAGTTCTAAATGTGGAAGAGGGAAAAGTTAGTGTGAACACTGACCCAGAAATTGGAAAAGTGTTGTTGGCAACAATTAGTTGGTGTGACGGAATTAACTGGCAACACTGAAATAACTTTCAGGAAAGATTTAGGAAAACATAAGACATGACATTCATCCACAGGTGCAAGGTAATAAAATTGGGAAGGAAATATGTAAAAAATTTCTCATTGATTTACATTGATCACTTGCAGTCTTTCAGCAAGGAAAACAAATACTAGAAATCACTGCAAACAGTTTACTGTACAACACTAGGGATTGGTAAAATACAGAGCAGAATCTTGCAAGAATAATTCAGAAATTTATCACAGCTTCATAGCACCAATCAGAGAGGAATCTTTCTGAAAAAGAAGTGCTGTTTGTATCACTTTGCTGTAAATATTTAAGGGAAAAAATCCAAATAGACAAACCTGTGCAAGGGATTTGAAAGGCTGCTTAAAAGAAGGAATTGAAGTAATCCCAAGGAGCAGCAGGCAGGTCCTGCACTACATCTGTTTTCAATATTGAACCAGAAGTTGGTAGTATGAACAGCTGTTCCCTCATCTGACTTCGATTGCTATAAGAATAACATGACTATTCTTCTTTTAACTCTTTGGGGGGAAACCGGGTGTCTGTTTTTGACTGTACAGGACATAGAGCCGAATCAGTCTCCCCAGGATCCTGTAGGACGGCCCATTATGCACCAGTCTGGAATTAAGCATGCCACTGGTGAAGCAGTTTACATTGATGACCTTCCTTCTGTGGATGGGGAGCTCTTCCTGGCTGTCGTCACTAGTTCCAGAGCTCATGCTAAGATTGTGTAAGTATATCTGAAGTGTATCTGAGAAAAGCTCATATGAGACTATAGGAGAGGAAGATTGGAAAAGATTTTATTTTGAAAGAAAACGGTTTGCATTTATGTTTTTGGCTGCAAGGTTACACCTGTTCTAGCAGTTCATTTAACATTCACCAAAATGAACACATCCAAGTTGTCTGCCCACCATTCACACATGAAAACATATCTGGATGGTCTGGTCAGGACTAATTGTGGTGGCAGAGAGGACTGGGGCTTCCAGCTTTAGAGTCCATGTTATACTTCCTAGCTTACTCTTAGGTTGGAGATAGCATGCTGCGCTTGGATCTACATTTTTTTGGTACCGTCAAGGAGCTAACAACACCTCTGTCTCTGAGTCAGTAGGATTTATTCACTCTCCTTTGTCTTCTGATGTGAGTATCCAGAGAAGATTCCTTTACATGTGGTGAGAGTGTGGTGACCTTCTTACAGACCTTCTGCTGGCTTTTTTTGATCCTTCTACACCCATACATTCCCATTCATTCTTCATTTATGCTGGTCTTGCCATTTCTATTTTAATTCTTTGCATTTGTATCTGTGTAGGCTGTGATGTCTTAGAAAGTTGCAATTATAGCATCATAATTATGTAGAGATTTTTATTAAATGAGTGCAGTTCAGGCAGTCTAATGAACCAGTTATTTCCCTGTTGCATCTAGAGTATTTCCTAGAAATTAAGTAGGTTAGTAGAATTTTAAATTCTACTAAATTTTAACCTGCACTTCTTTGCATAGCAGAGAGAAGGAAAAGACATGTCTGAACCTATAAGCAGATCCTGACAGCACAAAAAAACACATCTGTACTCGTTCTTCTGTGCATTGCTTTGTAAAAGTAATGAATTGCGTTTCTGTCTTCCCATATCCCAATCAGATCTATAGATACCTCAGAGGCTCTAAAAGTACCAGGTGTGTTCGATATAGTATCAGCTCATGATGTACCAGCTACAAATGAGTTCTACTATTCTGATGATCCAGAGATTATATTTGCAAGAAACAAGGTATAATTAAAATCTTTTTTTAAACTTGATTTCTTCTTTTTTACTGGTTTTTTTTTAGCCTTTTATAATGAAGTTTTACTTCATATGTTTTATATTCTGCCTAGGGAAAAAAAATATATAAATCAGAAAAATACAGAGTAAACTTCACAAAGCCATCTGTGTTGTTGGGATAGTATGTTTCATTGAAAGTTAGGCTCCTGTTACCTGTTTCTGAATACTGTATTTTCATTGATTCCCCAGTTATGCTGGTGACTATAATGATTAAGTATTTATTACTTCATGGATGATCTGAAAAATAAAAGTCCTACATCAAAACAAAATTCTAAAAGAGAAACATGAACAGTGGTTGCACAAAAGAAGAATATCAGCATCACGTATGATAATCATTTGAGTCCTCTGTTCTATTAAGTGATGTGTATTTTACAGGTAATTTGTGTTGGTCAGATTGTCTGTGCTGTGGTTGCAGATTCAGATGTTCATTCTAAGCAAGCAGCTGCAAAAGTGAAGATAGAATATGAAGTGCTGGAACCAGTGATCTTAACAATTGAGGTACTAATAATTTCTGTTGCTTTTTAATTATTTTATCTGCTTAATTAGTGGAGGCAGCAGTTCATACTTTTCACTTGCTTTTTAAACATGATTTTCTAAGGGAAAAGGGTGATTATGAATATGCAATTAACCAGTCTATCAGTCTCTTTATAAAAATATTTTCAACCTTTTGGCCAATTTTGACCACTGGTGGTAGATAGGCAACAGTCTGAGAAGTATTAAGGTCCCACACATTTCAAAATGACAAACATAAGTGTATGAAAAAAGAACTTTTTTAATTTTTCTGGTGAGGAAAGTCAGTGAGCATGCTGGTTGTAACTCTTTTGGTAGCTGTCAGCTGATCAATCAGTGTGTGTATATTTGCTGAATGATCAGCTCCTGACCATCTATAGCATTTTTATTTGTTGTTCAGCTAGCAAGACAACAAAGTTAGGCTGGAGATGTAGGAAGTGTTGGGGGAATGTGAGGGGAAAGATGTTAAGGATGTAGACTGTACTAGAAATGTGATGTGGGAATTGTAGGGGAAATGGACTTATGCTGGGCATTAGATGTATGAGAGGGAAGAGCAGGTTGAATAAATGCATTTCCTTCAGAAACTGCTTATCATCAGTAGCACAAGATACAGCAGGAAAGAATTGCTGGAACTGAATGCACAAATTTACCAAAAGTGTCAGTAAAGCAGTGAAATGTAGTTGTTCATTGGATCTTTAAAATACTTTGAAAAACTGTTTCTCTTTTTCTTTACTGCAGGAAGCTATAAAGCACAGCTCATTCTTTGAGCCCAAGAGAAAACTAGAACAAGGGAATGTTGATCAGGCATTTGAAACTGTTGATAATATAATTGAAGGTAAACTGCAGAATATATTTGGTGGGAAGTGGTTGCCAGTATTTGGGTTTCTCTGTCTGTTCAAGTCCCAGTTCTACCTTTTTTCTGTACAGCCATTGGGCCTGAGAAAAGTCACCTAGAATGAAGTGTGATTAAACCTAGTGGTCTTGTGGTCCTGCTACTGCATTCAAGCTTTCTGCATCCTCTGACCTTGAAACAGAATCAGAGAATAATTAGGTTGGAATGGAGTCATATACTCCAACCTCCTGCTTAAAGCAGGTCCAGTTAGATCAGGTTACAAAGGGCCATATCCAGCCATGTTTTTAATGTCATCAAAGCTGAAGCTTGCCCAACCTCTATAGGGACCTCTAATGTTTGAGCACTTTCATGGTGTTTTGGTTTGTTTTTTTTGTTATGTCAATTTGGAATTGCTTGTGTTCATTGCTTCTTATCCTTCCACTGTGCACCTCTGAGAACAGTCTGGCTTGGTCTTCTCTATGCCCCCCATTAGGTAGTTGTAGACTTAGATCTCCCCTTAAAGCTTTTCTTCTTATGGATGAATAAATCCAGTTTTCTCAGCCTTTTCTCATACATGCTGCAGTCCAGCTCCCTGACGATCTTAGTAGCCACCTTCTTCACCTGATCCAGTGTGTCTATGCTTTGTTTAATTTACTTGTTTTATTTAATGTTGACAGCATGTGTAGGCAATATTATTCTGCTCTTAATCAGGTTGTGTTGATGACACTAGAAGAACATCAGTTTAATCCTTCAAGGAGTTTAATCTGTGTTTTTATTTTAGATGTTGCTCCTTCATAAAAGAGTGTCAGATTTTACACTGACTACCATAGCTTACATGATGATGGGCTGTTAGTTCTTTCCTGGTTGGTTTCTTCTGTTTTTTTCTCTCAGTAACAACTGTGTTTTTCTTTTTGGATCAGGGGAGATTCACATTGGGGGGCAGGAGCACTTCTACTTGGAGACTCAGAGTGTGCTTGCTGTTCCAAAAGGAGAGGATAAAGAAATGGATGTGTATGTGTCAACACAGCATCCAGCAGTTATTCAGGTAATACAGAGCATTCTCAGAGAAAGTGGTTGACCCTTTGACAACGGTGTTATAAGTTTAGTTTACAAATCCATCTTAACGATTTAGAAAGAGTAGGAACATGAAATTGCATGTCTGGATTATATAACAGCAGCTGTTCTGAAGTACTGCTATATCCTGGTAAAGGATAAACACTTGACCAGCACAATGTGAGCATAAGGAGGAAGCAAACATCTCTTATTTCCCATCACTCAAAGTAGCTCATGTGCCACTGCTGTAGGCATGAAAAACTCTGTGGAGTACTGAGGCACCTCCATCTCCCTTAGCTTTCCATTGAAGTGAGGAGCAATCAGCGCCCTGCGAAGTCAGAGCCTACTGTGGAGTTGATCAACTCTAATAGATGTAGGTGAGACTGCTGCTCCATATCATAATAAAGGAATAGTCTGGGTTTAAATGGACCTTTAAAGATCATCTAATCCAGCCCCACTATCATGGATAACATTATCTTTCACAAGATCTCAAAGTTTCTGAAAGCCCTATCCAACCTGACCTTGAACGCTTCCGATGATGGGGTATCCACAACCTCTCTGGGCAACCTGTTCCAGTGTCTCACCACCCTCACTGTAAGAAGTTTCTTCCTCATATCCAGTTTAAATCTCCCCTCTTTCAATGTCAGTACAGGCCTTTGTAAAAAGTCTTTATCTGTTTCTTGTAAGTCCCCTTTATATGTTGAAAGGCCACAATAAAGTTTTACTGAAGGCTTCTCCAATGTGAACAACTTTCTCAGTCTCTTCACAGGAGAGAGGTATTCCAGCTCTTTTCTTAATTTTCATGATGGAAAATATTGCAAGGTTTATATAGCGTGAAGTCTGCGTAGCAGTAGCTGTGATGCAGGAAACTAATAGTATTTCAAACTCAGTACTGGTATTTGTGTTTAAAAACCACTTCAGCTCCTTTTATCATTTCCATTATTAGTAGTATATTACCAATAGCCAAGAGGTGTGATGAACTTTGTGCTTGAGAAAATGATTTGAAGCAAGAACATTCCTGACACTAGCAGGATATTAGATTATTAAAAAGAAAATGGTTTTATTTGAATTAAAATTATTATCGTAGTAAGAAAAAGAATAAAAACTATATTCTAATCCCTTTTTCTTATACTTGAAGTTTCTGACTTTTAGGTAATGAAATCCAAAGGTAGTATTCTTCAGTTTTATCCATGGCCCTTTCAGGGTCTCCATGATAGAGATTTTGGTATCTTTTTCTTGCTTTTTAACCTCAGGTAAAGAAAAAATTATTTTCATATGATTAAAAAAAAAAAAAAACGGAAAAGAAACATCTGTGAAGCCCTCTCCTAAAAATGGGTTTTATAACCTCGCTTTTAGGCCTAGTTTGAGTTGGCATAAAAGATTAACTATTTTTACAGGAGATGGTAGCTGCAAGTTTAGGCATTCCAGCCAACAGGATCATGTGCCATGTTAAACGAGTTGGTGGAGCTTTTGGTGGGAAACTCCTGAAATCTGGCTTACTGGCGTCAGTTGCAGCAGTGGCAGCAAACAAGTAAGTGCAGTATGTGTGTATGGGGATATGAAAAGAAAATGGGGTGATCAAGTTTTGCATTTTGGCTAAAATCCTTTCCCAGAGCTGCTAGCCACAATGTCATAAAAACCTGACTGTTCACATTTTGTAAGACTATTAATGCATTTATTTGTTTTGGTTTGATAGACTACTTACGTTAGGTAGCTCTAGCCTCACCTGAAGTATTGAGAATTGAAGAAATTGGTGTTAGCATAAGCTAGAAATATTCCTGAAGTGAGTGAGGATTTCAAAAGCACCAGTTTCTAACCACTGAGGCTTTGTCTGTAGACTCAAAGTGTGACATTAACCACCTAGATGTGAGTTTCAGTGGCATAGCAGGCTGCTAGGGGAAGAGCTCATGAGTGGAATTGCTTCTAAGAGCAAATAGTTCTGGTTCAGTCCCCAACATCTTTGAGTCAAAATTAGTTTAAATCTGTTAGGTGGGTTTTTTTTGCTCATACTACCTGAATTAGTCTAGGAACCTCAATAAAGCTATGTTCCCCATGCTCCAAATCTGCCCAGACAATATTGGCAATTAGCTACCAGGGCATTTCTTCTATAAGCATAACTGACTTGCTGCAGAATGCACATTAGGCTAGCCAAAATGACCAAATCTGAGTGATTAGTTCAATACATTTCTATTATTGCTACTGACATTGTTGTACAAACTGCTCTTCATTATTTTCTGCCTTGTTAACTGTGTTTTGGGTTAATCAGGCCATGCCAAAAAATAATCTTTTATATAGTTTAAACAATTACTTTTTTTTATTGTTGGACTTTATTTTACATCTTATGTCCATTTTTTCAAAAATAACTTTTAAATGGTATTTGCATTTGTAGGCTAATTTTTTTATTATTATTATCCATGTTTTGGTTTTATTCAGGGCACCCATTTTCAGTATGATTCTGAGCAGCTCAGAAGTGATTATTTCTTGCTTAAAATTGAATGATAACTGCTGGTAACTCACTTAGCACAGTTTAATGTTAACACTAACAATTTCTTGAGAAGAAGTTTGCACTGAGTTATCTTGTTGGCTTTCAAGAGATGAAATTAAAATTCAAACATGATTGTAAAGGCAGAAAATAGGAACTCTGAACATAGATTTAAGCATAAGTTTAAGCCTGTTAAGTTTAATCTAAATGCATGTTTATATGCATGGCTGTATCTGGATACATGATACATGATGAATAGCTGTTTTGTTAACATCTCACTTTCACTGCAATTTGGCTTTTTTTTTTTTTTATTTAGAACCGGCAAAGCAGTTCGCCTTATTCTAAGCCGTGGGGATGATATGTTAATCACTGGTGGCCGGCATCCTTTTATTGGTAAATACAAAGTAAGTGCCATAAGAATTCACTGAAAAAATACCTGCTCATATTCTGTGTAGAAGTATTTCAGTGTTACTGTGTAATGTGTCCTATTAATAAAGATGAGTATAATCAGTTCAATTTTAAAACAAAACTACTAGCCTGGAAACCAGAAGATCATGTTGCTGTGCTGTCTTTTCTCTGCTTTTGCCTGTGTCTGTGCAGGATTTTGTTTTGTTGTATTTTCTAGTCCCTTCATGTCCTTTTCCTCTTCTAGCTCTTTCTGTCTTTTCTTCTGGGAGCAGGAAGCTAAACTAGGTGAGACTTCTCTAGAGGTTTATTTTAAACCATCCATATGGTTTGGCTCACACAAAGGAGCAGCTAGTTTTTCACAGAAACAGTGCTGTACAGAAAAACTCACCCTATGGAGGAAATTAAACTCTTCTCTGCTCATGCACTGTCTTCAGTCACAACTACTCACTTGGACAATTTCTGCCTTCCTTTACATCTCTACTTGTTGTGGAAATTACGCATGCCAGCCACTACAAGAGGGTTCAGCTCCAGGTTTCTCTTGAATCGATAAACCTATCCAGCTGTGTCCAAAGAGGGACTCTGAACAAAGAAATCCCTGGGCTTACAGTCTAGAGTTCCTCACCCCTCACGCAACAGTTCAGACTAATAGTAATATTAGTGTCTAGGGTCTTCTTGTTCTTCATTGGGTCCTTTCATTGTTTCTAGGCAGGCTGTTTCTTATCTCTGAGGTTGCAGCTTCTGCTGGTGATGATTGTTGCTTCCTTATCTTCCGGCTTGAACCAGCTCTGAGGCCTTCTTTTATTTAACTAGTTGAGAAGTTCAACATATCTAGGTGACAGTACAGCTTGCAGCCTAAGCCTTCAGCAAATTCAGCTATTAATGCTAAACAAGTTCTATGCAAGTAGTATACCAAATCACACAATCTACATAGATATAGTAAAGAAGATTTTATGAGATGTTTCCCTAAAGTTGAAAACAAGACACAGCTCATGTTGAGAGTTCAGGAGCCATTAGTGGCAACAGATTAAAGAGAGATGTGACATAAAGATAACATTTCTTCAAAAATTAAAACTATTATTATACTCCATTGGCCAGACATTATTCATACAGTCAGAGTGGTATTTGACTTTATCTACGATGAACACTCCTAGATGACACACTTATTAGCCGTGTCAAGAAGCTGTTGGGCTTCTCTACTTCTTCCTTTCCCAATGGACTGATGTTGCTTATTATATGCTGTATTTATAGAGGTGGGAAAGCCAATGTGTTAGGAAGATACTTTCTTTTCTCTCTCACCCTTCTATAATTTCAGTGAATGTTGCCTAGAAATTAATAGTGCAGTATGAGCCTAATTGTGTGGTTTACATTCATTTTCAGAATATACAAGCACTGAAGAAATAAATGAATGCAAAATCTAAATAGGTTATTGTTACTCCTTGTAGGTTGGCTTCATGAATGATGGTAGGATCAGAGCTGTGGATGTCAAATATTACATTAATGGAGGATGCACCCCTGATGAATCTGTCCTGGTAAGGATTTTATAAGCTGACAAATCTTATGGAGGAATAATTAGCTGGAAAATTATGAAAGCCAAATTCTCTTGCACATGTACTGTTAATCATATAGTCTTTTGATGTAGGACTGTGGGTTGTTGGAAAATCTACACCTAGTGCTGTAACTTGTCCTTATTCAATGCAGTGAAGCACTATTATCCTTTTTGATATTTTCCCATGCATTCACTTAATGAATGGGTTTTCAGACTTATTTTCCCATGATTAACATGTCAACTATCAATGTATTCCTTTTAAAATACATAATACCTTTATTTATGCCTCCATAAGGCTCTATGCCTACAAGGCTTGAAGACTTTTCTTAGCCTTCAGAAAATTCATAGTGGTAGTTGTCCTATCTCTATGCATTTGTGTACTGGGTTTGCATTTGTTGTGCTATGTACCTGAGTTCCTCACTTCTAGGTCCGCAAAGCACAAAATGTTGCTTATTTTAATATCAGTCACTAGCTATTTGTGTTTGTATGGTCTATTCTAGCTGTAACTGAAATACTTACTGAGGTTACTACCCCTCATCTGCTTGTCATAGCTCTACTTACAGGTATTTTCTGCATTCTGAAATCTGTCAGTGTGACTGCCCATGCTTTTGCTGACTAACCAGGTTCTAAAAAATAACCTGGGTTAGAAAAAATCATTATTAAAAGTGTGTACATTAATATGAATCACATATCAGAACCATCTTAAGATAAAGTTCTGCAGTGTTATAGTGAAGCTGGTGGACCTTGAACTGGGAGGCAGTGATTAACTGAGTAACCTTTCCACCCAGTTCAGCTGCAGGTGGAATAGTGCATATGATAGCAGCCCAATTCTCTAACATCACTCCTTAATTAATTACATTGGTAGCTGTGTGTGTCTGTTTCTATAGCACTAATAATCCAATTCTTTCAAAAGGAGAAATAAGTTTACTGGAAATAAAATTACAAGCTTTATAAAACTTAAACTCCGTGGTTTTTGTGGTCAGTGTGACTTATCCGTGTGTTCCCGAGACAGTATTTTGAGATTTGTTCTTTCTTTAGAGAGGACCTTACTTTATGGGAGCCTAGCCCAGGAGAGCTAAGGTACTAGGTGCTCATTGTAATAAAGACTGGTCTTCAGCATGAGGGCTGAATACCAGTAATCTATGCTTAACTTAGTTATTCACTCAAGAATTAATCATATGTTTTAACTCTATGATTGCATCAAGATTAGAACAGACATTTCTGGGAAGAAACTTTGCAGCAGCTAAGAGATGTATTATAACAATACATTGTATTCACTCTGGTTTATTAATAGCCTTCTTATGACTAATTAGCTTCATGCACATACTTTCTCTGAAGTACATGAAAGTTAAAAAAAAAAAAAAATTTTTTATTCCACAAATAACTTTTTGACTTGTATTTCTCAAGTGAAAAGGTAGCATTATATAATGTTATTAATGTGCACAGTTATTACAGGAAAGCTATCTTCAGTTGTTTCTATGTGGAAATGTTTTAAAGTTTATTGTTTAAAGCTCAGTGAGAACAGTAGGAATACAGGCTTAAGTTTAACATTCTGAGAAATGTACTTAACTTTGAAGAGATCATGTGGCCTCTTCATGAGATATCAACACTTTAAAAAACTTATTTATTTTATATCAATTCCTAGAACATAATTTGAGGTCTCTAATGTAGGATTTTCCCTTTCTTGTGGTTTTGTGCAATGTGAAATCTCTAAATGAAAAATGGAAGAACCAGAAGGCATTGTACACTGCAGTACTATGCTTTCTGATGGAACTAAACCTTAACTGTGAATTTCCATAGGATACGATAATTCAGAATGTTTTCATCAGTTACTTTCATAGCTCCTATTGCTTTATATCTAATCTGCCTATTTTTAGGTCTATGTGGCTTTTGATATCAAAGGAGCAAAATCAATCACAAAATTAAGTATGTGCTACATCCTTAACAGGTGACCAGCACTGAATTTCTAGTACATCAGCTGTGTTCTATGAATATCAAAAAAGAACTGAAAACTAATATGCTATATGAGAAATACATCAATAAGGTTTGTACGTCTGCATAAGAGTATTTTTAATATGAGTGATTGACAGAAACCCAATTTTAAAGCTAATTATTTCAATTTAAGGTCTTTATATGAGATAAAGAAGATTTAAATGTAAATTTGAAAGAAGCACTATTCTGGCATTTAATAACTAGACAGGTTTGTCCCCTACCACAGGTAGCAGCAGTATCGTTACTAAAAATGGACAATGCATACAAGATTCCCCACTTGAGATGCTGGGCTTATGCCTGCAAAACAAACTTGCCATCAAATACAGCGTTTCGGGGGTTTGGCTTTCCCCAATCGGCACTGGTTACAGAAACTTGGATAGCAGAAGTTGCAGATAAGACTGGTTTATCACAAGAAAAGGTGAGAAAATCAAGGCATCTTCTCTCCTGAAATGAAGTCTACACAGTTGAAAAGTTAAAACCCTTTAGACTAGCTCGACTGTTTGAACAAATCTTCCCTAAGTCAGATAAAATTTATGCTAAAATTACTAATTTTTTTATCAATGTCTGGTTGTTGAATGAACAGCATGTTCTTATGAACTGAACCAAACTGATAATGTTCAAAAACCATATGGTAATCTTCTTGTTGACTAATAGTCCCCCACAAACAGTCAGTCCACCTTTAACTGGGTTATATGATAGGTGTTAATTTTATTATTTCAGGTTAGGGAAATCAATATGTATAAGGAGAAGGAGCAGACACACTTCAAACAAAAGCTTGATCCACAAAATTTAATACGATGTTGGAATGAATGTATGGAGAAATCTGCGTACTACAGTAGGAAAACAGCTGCCAATGAATTTAACAAACAAAATTACTGGAAGAAAAAAGGGATTGCCGTTGTACCAATGAAGTTTCCCTTCGGACTGGGCACACGTTATCTTTCTCAGGTTAGTTTCTTTAAAGAGTAATTAAACTAAACTTTTTATCCATAGAAGGTTACAGTTACTCTACCTTAGGATACAAAATGTCTTATCTTTCAAGTCCCTAAATCTGTCCTCCTCCTAGAGGTTGTTTCCTGAAGGCTACACTAGCTTCTAGCTCTCTTCAAGCTGCTATCGAAGTTGCTTGGTTTTCAAGACGCCAGCAGCTTGGACCCTTCCCAGTCCCATCTCTTGTGATGTGGCATTGGTATAGATGAGTTGGACACCTTTATGAAAAGCCTTTGAGGAATGATGGCAAAGTGTTGATTGAATAAGCACTGAGCTTATTCTTTCTGACCAGGGGTGTACTATGGGTTGCTGTTTTTAAAGACTTAATGTTTCGATGTAATCAAAAATTAAGCTTAAGGAAGGAGGACAGTAGTATTTTTGGTCTTCGTATTTTATTTTTTTTTAATGTTGGTGTATTCCACTGCTTCTGGAATTGGCACCAGGAGCACATGGGGGTTCAAACCTCCATGCACATCTCCAAAGCACAGTAAATTTCAGGGGGGTTTATACTTTGCAGTTTCATCTTGATATAATTTTGTCTGAAGCATCCACAGATACAGTTGGGTAAGTTATATGACTGTACTCCTATTACCCTACTACATGCTTGGTTAGGGCTACAATGGCAGTCTATTGGTTACCTTTTAGCTTTCAACTGCAAATACCTGTGAGCTACATGCTTAGTTCTTCGTTCAAATTGTTATCGTATCCTACCATGAGGGATATCCCTGCTTAGAAGCAATTTCCAGAAGCAAACGCAAGCAGTCTGCAGACCCAAATCATAATGCATTGTTTATCATGCCTCACCAGAAGAGTAGGTTTCCATGATCAGAGGGGCCCCACATTGAGCAAGCATTCACGTATAGGTGCAAAGTCGTACTCCTGCTAAAAAGTAGTTATTTCAGCTAAGTCCTGATGGCTTGGTCCCACCTGTGAAAGTGCTGGGACACTGGCACAGGGTGCCCAGAGAAGGTGTGGCATTTTATAAATTGAAAATTAATTGACTGGCTTGTGTCATATCAAACTGGCTGTTTCTGTTCAAGACTAAAGTCACAGGGTCTTTGGACTCTACAGTGCTACTTCCAACTGAGTCCAGAAGGAAAAATCTCATTCAGAACTTTATTGCTGTGACTAATGTTACAGTCAGACCAACTTGTGCTGTTGAAGAACTCATGTCCAAAGGCTCTCAAACATCAGTGAGAGAGAAAATGGAACTTGCAGCAATTAGCATGTACAACCACTAGTGAGTGAGGTCCCCCAGATAGTTTTGAAGCCACTGAGATACTGTTGCATAGATTTATTTCAGGATTTAGCAACAGAAAAAGCAGACCTCCAAGGATTAGTATCTTTTCAATTTTACTGTAGAGGAAAAGTAGGAACTAGCATTCCAAATTTTGTCTTCTATTCAAAAACATTAAACAGATAAATTGAAATACATTTCAAAACTGTGTCTGTCTTTTTTTGTTTCATCAATTCATCACTATATACAATCCATTTCTCACTAGTCTAATCTTGTTTTTATTTTTTAGGCTGCTGCTCTGGTTCATGTTTATACTGATGGATCTGTGCTTCTGACACATGGTGGAATTGAAATGGGGCAGGGTATTCATACAAAAATGATTCAGGTAACAAGTAATCCAAACAAATGCTACCTTGAGCTTTTTCTAGGTAAACAGTGTGAAGGTTTTCTTCTTGGTTAGTTAGTGTACCAATAGGACAGTTTCTCTGTCAGCATAACCACTGCTTCTTTGCATTAAGAGACTTATAAAGCAAAAATACCTTCATTAAGAGTGACAGAAACAGCAGAAAGAAAACAGATTGTTTGCTTTTTATCCTTTCAATGGTATAAGCAGAGGCTTATTAAAAATTAGATTTTCAGGGGCTGATTCCATAAAACCCATGGTAAAAAGAAGACGGTATTCAGGTATGAAGATAGGATGAGAGAGTTGGAGCTGTTCAGCCTGGAGAAGAGAAGGCTGCATAGAGACCTCATAGCAGCCTTCCAATATCTGAAAGGGGCCTATAGGGATGCTGGGGAGGGACTCTTCATGAAGGACTGTACTGAGAGGACAAGGGGTAACGGGTTCAAACTTAAACAGGGGAAGTTTAGATTGGATCTGAGGAAGAAAT
>JASSUY010032321.1:0-10297 GCA_032466535.1 Forpus xanthops
TGGTTCTGGGGGTCCCCTACGACATTGGGTGCAGGGGGGTGGTTCTGGGGGTCCCCTACCACATTGGGGTGCAGGGGGGGTTCTGGGAGTCCCCTTCCACATTGGGGTACAGGGGGGGGTTCTGGGGGTCCCCTACCACATTGGGGTACAGGGGGGGGTTCTGGGGGTCCCCTACCACATTGGGGTGCTTCTCGATGGCCAGCGCTGCCCGCTCGGCCGCTCCGTGCTGCCGCTGCCGCCGCTTCATGGCCCGGAGCAGGAGGAAGAGGACGGCGGCGGCCACGAGCAGCAGCGCGGCCAAAGCCCCCCCCAGCGCGCCCCCGTGCAATGGCGCCGCGCCCGTGTCCGATGGGTCCCGGGGAGCTGTGGGCACATAGGGACATGGGGAGATCTGGGTCTGGGGGGGGGCAGGGGAATGGGGGGGACCCCATGTTTGGGGATGGGGAGTCCCACACTTTGGAGGGCAGAGGGCGGTGGGGCAGGGGAGGACCCAAAGCCGGGGTCACAGGGCAATGTGGGGATGATGACGCCCCAACTTTGGGGGTCAGAGGGTAATGAGGTGGGGGGATCCCTTATCTGGAGGTGGGGGCACAGAGCAATGGGGTAGGGTGGAACCCATATCTGGGGGTCATAGGGTAATAGTGAAGAGGGGGACACCCTAACATTGGGGGTCACAGGGCTATGGGGCGTGGGGGAACCCCGACTTTGGTGGGCACAAAGTGGTGGGGGTGGACCCACATTTGAGGGGTCACAAGGCAATGGAGTAGGAGAGAACTCCAACTTTGGGGTGCGGGGACCCACATTTTGGGTATCACAAAGCAATGGGTAAGGGGGACACTCCATTGTTGGGAGTCACAGGGCAATGGGGTGGGGGCAACCCAACTTCGGGCGATACAAGGAAATGAGGCAATGGGGGAGCCCAATATGTGGGTATAACGAAGTAATGGGGCGGGGGCACCCACACTTTGGGGGTCACAGGGCAATGGGGTGAGGGGACCCCACCTTGGGGATCATAGGACAATGGGTCAGGGAGGAACAATTTCTGGGGGTCATGGGGCAATGGGGGACCCTAACCTTGGTGGTCACATGACAATGGGGCAGGCGACACCCCATTTTTGGGGGTCACAGGACAATGGGGCAGGGGACCCCCCACTATTGGGGTCCCAGCTCCATACCTGCCTGCCCCGGCCACAGCACCTCCAGCTCCACCATGGTGCTCGAGGTCTCCCCCGACTCCTCATCCCGCGCCAGCACCTGGGGGGACACAGGGGTGGCACTGGGGGACACACAGTGACCCCCCCCAACCCTTCCGGGTGCCTCAGCTCCCCCCAGCTCAGTCCAAAGCATCCTATGATCCCCAATTCCCCTGTGCCCCCCAGGCGCAGTGTCCCCAGGTCACTGTGTCCCCCCCCATGTCCCACCTGCAGGCGGTAGTGCTGGGCCGGCTGGAGGAGATCAGCTCTGGCCACCACCAGCCCGTTGGGCATCACCTGGAAGAGCTGGGGATGGTCCTGGCCCTGCTCCCGGTGCTGGTCCTGCTGCTGGCCATGGCTGTGGTTGGTGCTGGAGCTCAGGCTGTACCGAACCTGCGGGTTCACACCCTGCAGGGGATGCACCTCAGACCCTCCCTGAATTCTGACCAAACCCACCCAAATCCACCCAAAACATGTGCAAACCCACCCAAATCCAGCCCAAATCCAGCCCAAACCCACTCAAGTCCAGCCCAAACCCACCCAAGTCCAGCCCAAACCCACTCAAATCCAGCCCAAACCTACCCAAATCCACCCAAACCCACCCAGATCCACCCAAATCCAGCCCAAACCCACCCGAGCCAGGCCCAAAGCCTGCCCAAAGCCACCCAAAACATGCCCAAAGCCATCAAATCGACTCCAAACCACCCCATCCACCCCAGCCCACCTCAGACCCTGCCCAAACCAACCCAAAGCCACCTAAACCCATAAAGCCCAGGCCAAACCCACCCAAAGCCAGCACAAACACACCCAAACCCCTGCCTCCATCCCCTCCATCCATCCCCTGCCTGTATCCATGCCCATATCCCTGCCTTCATCCCTACATCCATCCATCCATCCCCTGACCCTGTCCCTGCCTGCATCTCTGCCTGCATCCCTGCCCTCATACCCTAGGTTCATCCCCTGCCTATATCTCCATCCATATCCCTTGCCCACTCCCTGTCTTCATCCCCTCCATTCCTACATCTATCCCCTGCCCATATCCCTGCCCTCATCCCTACAACCATCCCTCCATCCCCTGCCCACATCCCCTTCCCTCCCCCCTCATCCCTGCCTCCATCCCCTGCCCACATCCCCTTCCCTCCCCCCTCATCCCTGCCTCCATCCCTATGTCCACATTCCATCCCACATCCCATCCCATATCCCTTCCTATACCCCACCCTGTATCTCTGCCCACTTTCCATCGCACATCCCATCCCATATCCCTTCCTATACCCCATCCCATACCCCACCCTGTATCTCTGCCCATATCCCATCCCATATCCTACCCCATATCTCTTCCTATACCCCATCCCACATCCCATCCCATACCTTTGCCCATATCCCTTCCCGTACCCCACATCCCCATTTCCCTATCCCACATCCACCCCGCTGCCCGTGCCTGCGGGAAGTCCGGGTCCCGCGCTCGCAGGGACAGCACGCGCCCGCCGTAGGTGAGCAGGAGCGCGGCCTCGCGCGCTCCCGCGGGCACGAAGGCGCGGAAGGAGGAGCGCGGGAAGCGCGGCGGGTGCCGGTTGGGAGCGAGCACGCGCACCACAGCCTGAGCCACCGCGAACTTGGTCACGTCGTTCACCTGAGACGCCTGCGGAGGGGACAGGGACATTGTGGGGGGGGTATGGGATATATGGGATGAGGGACATCCATGACCCTCCCGACTTCCCCTCACCCCTATAACCCACCCTGACCCCCCCCAACCCTCATCACCCCCAATGACCCCCTCGCCCTCCCAAACCCCCTTAAATGCCATGAGCTCCCCCCCCCCCGCCCCATTGCCCCCACCATGACGCTGAGGCTGATGGCCGGGGTCCGGCGGCTGCTCTCCACCGCCCGCAGCAGTGTGATGGCCCCCGTCATGTTGTCAATGTGGAACCGGCTGCTCTCCTGGCCTGGGGGGGGGAGTCAGCTGAAGGCACCCACACACACCCTGACCCCCACACCCCATCCCCTGAACCTCCCCTTTACACCAGACACCCCCCCTCCATCCATCACCACAAGGCATTGTGGGAAACTCTCCCCCAGCATCCCTAAGGGATGGTCCCCAATGCTCCCCCCCCATTAGACACCCATATGGGAGGGGCACATGGTGGGGGTTGTTCCAGGGGTGACCCGCCCCATCATGGTCACCCTGCATCCCCCCCCCCCCCCCCATAATGGGGGTGGGATTAGCCCCCCTCCCCAAGACTAATCCCTTTATAAAATTGGATCCTGGCAATTGGATTGCAACAAAGCAAATCCGCACGGAATGGCGACCCTGGAAAAGGGACCTCCCCCCAGCACTGCCTGCCCCAGGGAATGGGGGTTCATGGGGGACCCAAGTGCTGTGACCTCCTTCAGGCACTGCCACCATTCAGCCCACCCATGTCCATGTCCCTGTGTCACCATGTCCCCATACCCCACACATCCCCAAGGTCATGTCCATGTTCCCATATCCTCATGTCCCCATGTCCAAGTACCATATCCTCATGTCCCCATATCCCATATCTCCATGTCCCATACCTCCATACCACCATGTCCCATGTCTATGTTCATTTCAAAATCCCCATGTCCATGTGTCCATATCCCCATATCCCATATCTCCATGTCCCATACCCCCATGTCCCCATGTTCATGTTCATTTCCATGTTCCCATGTCCATGTTCATTTCCATATCCCCATATCCCACACCCCCATATCCCATATCCCCACGTCCCATACCCCCATGTCCATGTTCATGTTCATCTCCATATCCCCATGTCCCACATTCCCACATCCCATACACCCACGTCCCCATGTCCATGTTCATTTCCATATCCCCATTTCCCACATTCCCACATCCCATACACCCACGTCCCCATGTCCATGTTCATTTCCATATCCCCATATCCCACATCCCCATATCCCCATGTCCCATACCTCCATGTCCATGTCCATGTTCATTTCCATATCCCCATATCCCACATCCCCATATCCCACATTCCCACATCCCATACCCCCATGTCCATGTCCATGTTAATTTCCATATCCCCATCTCCCACATCCCCACATCCCCTACCCCCACGTCCCCATGTCCATGTTCATTTCCATATCCCCATATCCGACATCCCCACATCCCATATCCCCATGTCCATGTTCATTTCCATATCCCCATATCCCACATCCTCACATCCCATACCCCCATGTCCCACCCCTGTACCTGCCAGCAGGGAGTAGGTGATGGCCGCCCTCAACCCCCTGTCCCCATCCTCTGCGTAGACATCCCCGGGGCTGAAGCTGAGGGGCCCCCTCTGCGTTTGGGGGTGTCACAGACACAGCCAAGCCACGAGACCCCCCATGCCCCCCCTCCGGTGCCCCCCTGCCCCACCTGGAGCTGCCCCTCGGTGACATTGGCGGTGTAGACGGGGGTGGTGCAGAGCGTGAGGCCGCGGTGGGTGCGTGGGGCACAGGGCAGGAACTGTGGGTACTGATCGTCCCCATCCAGCACCTGCACCCGCACCCGTGCCGACGCGTTGAACCGCTCCCGAGTGTTCATCTCCTGAGCCATGGGCATGGGGACATGGGGACATGGGGGTATGGACATGGGGGTAGGGACATGGGGACATGGACATGGGTAATGCATGAGGGCATGGGGATATGGACATGGGGGCATGGACATGGGGACATGGACATGGGTAATGCATGAGGGCACGGGGACATGGACATAGGGATATGGAGACATGGAGGTATGGACATGGGGATATGGAGGCATGGAGATACGGACATGGACATGGGTAATGCATGAGGGCATGGGGATATGGACATGGGGACATGGACATGGGGATATGGACATGGGGGTATGGACATGGAGACATGGACATGGGTAATGCATGAGGGCATTGGGATGTGGACATGGGGGCATGGACATGGGGGCATGGACATGGGTAATGCATGAGGGCATGGGGATATGGACATGGGGGCATGGACATGGGTAATGCATGAGGGCATGGGGACATGGACATAGGGATATGGAGACATGGAGGTATGCACACGGGGATATGGAGGCATGGAGATACGGACATGGACATGGGTAATGCATGTGGGCATGGGGGTATGGACATGGGGATATGGACATGGGTAATGCATGAGGACATGGGGACATGGACATGGAGATACAGACATGGATAACGGCATGAAGACATGGGAATATAGACATGGGGACATGGGGACATTGTCATACAGGCATACAGACACACAAGTACATGAACACATGGACACACAGACACATGGACACATGGGGAATGAATATGTGGATACACAGCAACATGGACCCAAGTTGACATGGGGACATGGACACATGGGGACATGAATACATGGACACACGTCTTACATGGCACAGGGACCCCCAAAGGGACCCCATGGGACAGGACACCCATGCAATAGGGACCCCAGACAAAGGACAAGGACAACCAGGCCCAGAGCAACAGATAAAGGGACCCCCAGGGTACAGAGACCCCTCTAGGGCACAGGTACCCCCAAGCCACAGTGACCCACAACAAAGGGGACCCCAAGGCAAGAGACTCCATGGGACAAGAGACACCCAGGACACAGGGACACCCAATGGGACAGGGACCCTGGAGAAGGTAACCCCACTGCACAGGAACTCCCCCCTAACAAAGAGCCCCCCAGGCACAGGATCCCAATGGGACAGGGCCCCCAGACACAGGGACCCCCCAACCCTGGTGGGTCCTCCCTGAGGCACTTGCTGGCTGGGGGGGGGGCTGTGTCCTATTAAGGAAACGAGGGATTGAGGGCGGGGGGGGATCAGTCACCCCCAATTAGTGGGGACATGGGACATGGGACGGGGGGGCAAAACCACATGTGTGTGTGTCCCATGTCCCTGTGTGCCATGTCCCGTGTCCCAGCAGAGCCATGGATGGGCCTGGAGTGGACATGAGATTCCCAGACCCCCAGCCATGGGGCTACGTGGATGCGGGATGGAGAAGATATATGAAGAAGGGATGAGGGCCATGGGGTGGGCAGACGGGACATGACGTGTCTGCAAGGTCCCCAGGCCCACGGCCATGGAGCTGCATGGATATGGGGTGGAAGTGGCAAGGACATGAAGGGACATGGGGCAGAGCTGGCATGGGCAGGGGTAACCCAGGGTGGGCAGAAAGGACATGGTGTGTCCACAAGGTCCCCAGACCCCCACCTTCATGGGGCTTCATGGACATGGGATGGATGGCAGGGACATGAGGAGACCGGGGTTGGGGGGGCATGAGGTTCACAGACCTCCAACCATGGAGCCACAAGGGCATAAGGTGGAGATGGCATGGGGAGAGGGGACGTAGGGACATGGGATGGAGAAGGGACACGCCATGTCCATGAGATCCCCAGACCCACAACAATGAGGACCATGGCCATGGGGGGAGCTGGCAGGATAAGAAAGGACTCAGGGACATGGGATAGAAACGCAGGTCCCCAGCCCCCCATCAGTGGGGCTGTGGTTCCGTGGGGCCGCGGTGGGGCTGGGTCTCACCACGGCGGTGACCACGACCTCCAGCTGCTGCCGGCTCTCGAAGTCGAGCGCTCGCGCCAACACCACCTTCCCGCTGTTGGGGAGGTCGATGCGGAAGAACCTGGCATCGGGCTGGGGCCAGTGGGGGGGGGCTCAGCAGATGGCACCGGAACTGCCCCCCCTCCAGCATGTCCGCCCCCGTGCGGCCCCACACGGCCCTGCGCCCTGATCCCGGCTCACCGAGGCCGTGTCGATGACGTACATCAGAGTGTCCCCATCCGCGTCCTCTGCCTGTGTGCTGAACACCACCGAGTGCACGGCCGCCAGCTGCCGACGGTCACCAACGGCGACCAAGGGGACACAACAGGACACAATAGGACACAGCGGGACACGGTGGTGCCCGATGGCACCCAATGGCACTCAGTGAGATCCAACGGTACCCAACAGCAACCAACGGCACCCAATGGGACATAACAATATCCAATGGCACCCAACAGCAGTCAATGAGACCAAATGGA
This sequence comes from Forpus xanthops, assembly GCA_032466535.1. NCBI lineage: Eukaryota > Metazoa > Chordata > Aves > Psittaciformes > Psittacidae > Forpus > Forpus xanthops. Next base: position 7,242 of record JASSUY010032321.1, read on the forward strand.
AGCCAACAACACACAATGGCATCCAATGGCACTCAACGGCACTCAATGAGACTCAATGGCATCGAAGGGCACCAATAGAACTCAACGGCACCCAACAGCATCCAACGTACTCAATGGCATTTAATGGCACCCAACAGCACCCAAAGGCATCCAAAATCCATAACCATGGGCATCCCTGTCCCTAAGACCCTGCCCATGCCTGTGCCCACACCCATCCCTGTCCCCTCTTCTATCCCCATCCCACATCCATGCCCATGGCCATCCCTGTCCCCATCCTTGTCCCTAAGACCATGACCATGCCTGTCCCCATACCCATCCCCATCCCCATCCCCATCCCATGCTGTCACCTCGCTGACGTTGTGGGTGAGGTCGGAGGTGCCCTGGAAGTGGGGCCGGTTGTCGTTCTCATTGAGGACCTGGACAATAATCCGGTACTCGACCTGTGAGGGTGACCCATGGTGGAACAGAGCCCCACGGAGCCGCTGGAGCCCCTCGGGGTGCCCAGGGCTTTACCGGGGAAAAGCCATCCTCAGCGCAAGTCAAGGCCACCATCAGCACCGGGGACTCCAGCTCCTGCAAAGGGGACATGGTGTAGGGGACCCGAGAGGGTCCCTCACCCAGTGGGTGCAGGTGGAGGGAGGTGGGTGCTGGATGGATAAGGGTGCAGTGGGTAGAGACAGGAGGAACACCAGATGGAAGTGAGTGTGCAGGATGGATGGAGTCAGGATGGGCACAGGACAGACACACAATGGGTGTAGTAGATGCAGGATGGACACAGGACGGGTGAAGGATGGATGGATGGACATAGGATGGACACCGGATGAGTGCAGAAAGGATGCAGGGACCCAGGATGGACCCGGGATGGACATGGGAAAGATGGGCTCAGGATGCACCCAGGATGAACGGATGGACCCAGGATGAGTGCAGGATGGATGGACCCAGGACAGACCCCAGTGGATGAAGAATGGAGAATGGAGACTGTAAGATGGATGGATGGATGGATGGACGGATGGATGGATGCAGGGAAGATGTAGTTGGGTGGAGGAGGGATGAAGGAGGGATGGGCAGAGCAGGGTGGAAGGAGGATGCATGAGGTGGGCAAGATCATTGAAAGACAGAGGATGGGTGAAGGATTGACACAGGATGGACACAGGCAGATGCAGAATGGATAGAAGGTGGAGAGAGGTGGATTGAAGGAGGGATGATGGAGGGAGGTGGATACAGATGGGACACGGGGATGCAGGATGGGTGCAGAATGGAGGTAGATGGACACATGATGGATGCAGGATGGGTGAAGAATGGACCCAGGATGTGTGCAGGATGGATGGAGGCAGGTTGGTGGGTGAAGACAGGTGGACACACGATGGAGACACAGTGAAGGCAGAACCACTGGGGGATGGATGGTCCATGAAGGCAGGATGGAGAACGGATGCAGGATGGTTGGAGAGTGGATTGGGGATAGATGGAGGCAGATGGACACATGATGGAGGCACAATGGAGACAGGATGGAGGTGGGTTGGAGGCAGGATGGTGGGAGGATGGAGGTGGGATGGAAGCCAGATGGATGCAGGCTGGAGCCGGGCAGGTCCCGGTGGCCTCACCTCTCGGTCAAGCGCACGGCCGTTGGACACGTTGAGCCTGAGGCTGCGCCCGTCCAGGTAGAACCAGGTGGCATCATGGCCGATGAGGCAGAGCTGCAGTGGTGTCCCCGGCGTGTCCCCCCCCGCCGGCAGCCGTGCCACCAGGCTCCCATGGGCGCTGTTCTCCGCGATCTCCGTGAACACGTTCCCGAAGCTGCTGCAGCCATCACCTTGTGCTGCCCCCGCAGGGTATGGGGCACGTGTGGGGCATATCCATGACGGTCCCCAGACCCATGGCTCCATCTCCAGGTCCCCATTTCCTCATGACCCCATTCCCTGTATCCCCATCCTTTGTTCACCATCTCCTTAGGTCCCCATTCATCATGGTGGCTACCCCCAGGGTCCCCAAGCCTTTGGGTCCCCATCTCCAGGGTCTGCATCCTCAGGGTCCCCATCCCCTGCTGACCATGTCCCCCGAGTCCCCTTCTTTGGTTGCCCATGCCCCTGGGTCCCCATGTCTCATGGTTGTCACCCCACAGCGTCCCCATCTCAGGGTCCCCATTCTACAGTGACCCCACCACCTGTATCCCCACCCTTGGGTCTCCATCTCCAGGGTCCCCTTCCCTGGTGACCCCATCTCAGGGTCCCCAAGGCCCCCGCCACCGTCCCCACCACCCGCTGGGTATCCCATCCCCATTGTCCCCAGCCTGCACTCACCAGTGGCCAGCAGCAGCGCCAGGCAGGCGGCCAGGAGAGCCGGGCAGGACGGTGCCGCCATGGGGACAGGGACAGGACCCTCGGTGGTGCCCTGCAAGGGGGAAGGACAGGGGCTGGCACCGTGTCCCCGTCCCTTGTCCTTATCCTTTGTCCCCCGTTCCCCCACATCTCTGTCCCATCAGCTATGGTCTCATGTTTCCAGACCCACGTCCCCATCCCTTTTCCCCACCAGGTCCCTGTGTCCCCTTCTCCACCCCTGGGGTCTCCATCCCCCCATTCCTGTACCCTGTGTCCCCACCTTGGGGTCCCCCTGCCCTTCTCCCCGTGATCCTGTGTCCCCCAGTACCCATCCCTGTGTCACCTTCCCCTGGGTCCCCATCCCCAGGTCCCAGTCCCTGTTCGTCCCTACCCCTGTCCCCTTCCCCTGGGCAGCCCCCGTCGTTGGGTGCCCCCGTCCCCGCGGTCTCGGGGCTCAGGGGGCAGAGGGGACACCCGTGTGTCCCCCCCATGTCCCCTGTGTGTCCCCTCCGTGTCCCTCTCGAGTTCCCCCCATGCCCCCCACCCGGACACCCTCAGCCTGTGGGGGCGGCCACCATCTGGCGCGTCCTTCCCCATTAGCTAATTAGAGCGGGGGGGTCCCCATCTGCCACCCAATACCCCCCCCCAGCACCGCACTTGGGTCCCCCCACATCTCTGTCCCATCAGCTATGGTCTCATGTTTCCAGACCCACGTCCCCATCCCTTTTCCCCACCAGGTCC
>JASSUY010032322.1:0-53100 GCA_032466535.1 Forpus xanthops
GGGAAGGAATGCCATCCAGAGGGACCTTGACACACTTGTGAGGTGGGCTGATGCCAACATGATGAAGTTTAACCATGCCAAGTGCAAGGTCTTACACGTGGGTCGGAGCAATCCCAGGCATAGCTACAGGTTGGGCAGAGAAGAGATTCAGAGCAGCCCTGAGGAGAAGGACTTGGGGTGTTGGTTGATGAGAAAATGAACATGAGCTGGCAGTGTGCACTTGCAGCCCAGAAAACCAACTGTATCCTGGGCTGCATCAAAAGGAGCATGACCAGCAGAATGAGGGAGGTGATCCTGCCCCTCTACTGTGCTCTCATGAGACCTCACTTTGAGTATTGTGTGCAATTCTGGTGTGCTCAACATAAGAAGGACATGGAAGTGTTGGAACAAGTGCAGAGGAGGGCCACAAGAATGATCAGGGGATTGGAGCACCTCCCTTATGAAGATAGGCTGAGAGAGTTGGGGCTGTTCAGCCTGGGGAAGAGAAGGCTGCATGGAGGCCTCATAGCAGCCTTCCAATAGCTAAAGGGGGCCTATAGGGATGCTGGGGATGGATTCATCAGGGACTGTGGTGATGGGGCAAGGGGTAACGGGTTCAAACTTAAACAGGGGAAGTTTAGATTGGATCTAAGGAAGAAATTCTTTAGTGTAAGGGTGATGAGGCACTGGAATGGGTTGCGCAGGGAAGCTGTGAATACTCCATCACTGGTGGTGTTCAAGGCCAGGTTGGACATAGCCTTGGGTGACATGGTTTAGTGTAAGGTGTCCCTGCCCATGTCAGGGGGGTTGGAACTAGATGATCTTAAGGTCATTTCCAACTCTAACTATTCTATGATTCTATGATTCTATTCTATGAACACGCATTTGAATAGATGAATCTCACATACTTGTCTGGTACTTGAGTGTGGAGCTACAAAATCTACCAGGCCAAATTTAAACTTAAAGAACATAGCTTGTCTTGGGGAACCTTTCTCTGGGGTTATACCAGCAAAGCAGTGACAGAATCTCTGGCCATTCTATTAACAGTAAGATCAATATGAAACTGATAAATGTTAAGGTGATCACTCCAGGTTTTCTCTGGCCATTGAGATGTCAGACAGGTTCAAGATTAAAGCAACAGGCTTATTTTCTTACCCAAAGCTGTTGCGATCAGACATAAGTCTGCCAAAAGGCATGCCTGAACAGCCCTGATCGTATGTGCCACTTCCCTTTTCAGTCCTTCCCAGAGAAGCAGCCTGCTACTCGCTGGTTTGTTCTCCCTTGGCCAGCATGCTCTTTCTTTATGCTGGATGTGCTATCTGTGGTAGAGGTTGCCCAAGACACCGTAGTGATCTCTCCCTGGCAATTCCCCTTTTTAGACATAGTGCCATTTGTAGAGTTTTGGTTTCCCTTTCCACTAGCATATTTGTGTAGTTGCAAGTCATCGTTGGTCCCTTGCATGAATGCCCTCAGATGAATATCTGTCTCCTGTCTTTATCGTTTTCATGCTGAGAAAGAAGTGACTCACTAGCATATTCATGAAGAAGGAACTGGCTATGCCTTACATCAAGAGTAACTGGATCTCTCTCTTCTCAGATTACAATTACTACTGGAAAAGATTTGTTGCATACCAAGCCGGAGAAGATGATTATTGGCCCTGGAGGTTTGCTCCATATATCTTCCTGAACTGTGCGGAGCTCTGTTTTATCCTTTTGGTTAGTATGCACTTGAAGAAAACAGAGTGAAAAGTAATGTAAAATTTTAGGAAAAGGAGGTTTGAAGTATCCTGGCAATGGTGCTAACAGAAATGATAGTAGGAAAAATAAGCATGGGCTTGGTGCTACGTGAACAGAAAGCCCAGCAGGCAAGAGATTGCCAAGAACTATGATGCTACATTGTGCCTTTGTGGGCAGGAGTAGAGAAGAGATTTACCAATACTCCTAGGGCAATTTTTTGCAAAGAAAAGGGAAATTATTTCAACCCTTTACATGGATCAGCTACAAGTACATTAGCTTGCAGATTACTGTAACTGTTTGATCCCAAAAGCTCCTTCAGCTGTGTAAACATGATTCAAGTAGACTCTTCTTGCCTCTCAAGACAAGGCCACTACTTTCGGTTGATTTCTGAGCAAGTTCAAAAACTTGGATGGGTGGATTCTCTTTCAGGATCAGAACTTACACATAAAAGTACCATATGACTGAGATCGGCATTCCTTATTTCTTGCAATCCATACAACTGCAGAAGGTATTTTTGTGACCTGATATCCTACTGTACAAGTAAGAGAAGATGGTCTACTGAACAGGAGAGAAAACCAGGACTGGAGTTAACTTTCTGTCTCAGCTGCCACATGTCAGGCAAGCGAGTTCTTGAACTTGTCCTACATGTAGAGTGGGGGCTAGCAGAATGGACAGCAGGAGATAGAGGAAGGGATGCATAAATCTACATAATATGGACAGGAATATAAAGTCTAGAAAGAGAAAAACTAACCTATTTGTGAGATGGTATAAATGTTTTATTTCTGAGTGGGGAAAAGGTACACATTAGACTTCATTTCACTTCTATCTACCTCAAACCTCACATAGGTCTTTTAATACCTCAGGACCTGACCTTTCTTAATCAGACATTCAGGTGACAGGATACACACAATCAGTGGCATTATCCATCAGTTAACTGATCCAACAAAGTATTTAATGCAATGGAATTGCTTAGGAGATACTTTTTCCTTGGCTTTTAGCCTTCCTTAGTGTCCTAATGTCTGAGATGATTAAATAGTCTAGCAACTTATGCACAATCAAATGCATAGTGTGATGCTTATCAGGGAACTGAACAGAGTTTCCTGATAAATACTTGTGAGTACTAACAAACTACAGCCGACTCAGCACAGTTGCCTGGGCACCAGTACAAGGTGAATAAGCCAGTCACATCTTGGTTTTAAAGAGTCAGTTAACAAATGGCCTTTCCCTCCCTATGCCCCTGGCAGCCTTACTGATTACTGAGTCGTGGCAGCTGGGAGGCTTGCACTGTGATACCTATGCTGAAAATTAGGCACATGCTCAACTGCTTTGCAGTCTCAGTTAAACTCAAGCCACACCTACAATGAAGGTAAACAAAGCCCATTATCTGTAGTTCTAACTACCAATCCTCCACAGAAGGGATGGGAAGGTCTATTTGCTTATGAATACCTAGCACCACAGTCCTAATTATGCAGAGGTGTAATGAGAGTTAGTCCCAGGCACATGCTCCAGAGAAATACAGACTGTTAAGTAAAATCCCTGGCAGAAGAAAGACTCAGAGGAGTTGGAGAGGGTCTGGTGAGTTCAACTGCAATGGTAAGGAAGCTGGAGCACTTGCCCTACAGGGGAAGGCTGAGGGAACCGGCTTTGTTAGACCTAACAAAAAGAAGGAAAAGTGGGATCTAGCTGCAATTTTCCAAAAATAAAGGCAGTGAAGACAGAACCAGACTCTCCTCAGTGCTGCACAGAGGGAAAATGAAGCAATAGCCACAAGCTGTGACAAGGGGAATTCCAACTGGACAGAAGGAAAAGTCTCCCCTGACATCAGTGCTGTATTGGAGCAGGTGCCCAGAGAGGCTCCATCCATTCCTGTCAGACCTCCATCCTTGGAGACACTGAGGACTTCCCTCTAACCTCTGGAGTTAGCCATGCTAGAGAGTTGTTGTTGGACTGGAGACTTCTTGAGCATCTTTTTGTCGTTTGTTCCCTCCCCCCCCAAACTCTGCCTTTCCGCAGGGTCTATCTCCACTTCCTCTGGATTCAGCTGCTCAATCTGCCTCCTTTTAAATGCTCCTGTTTCTGAGTGGCTTGTCTTTCTAGGAGGGGTTTACATGCCACAGTAAATTCTGAGGTGTTACGGTATTGTCTAGAAAGCTGCGTCCCAAGGGAGACTATCTAAATTGTTGAAGGTGGATCAGAGTGATCTCTCAGACTAGACATATTTTCAAACTCTGGATCATGTTGAAGAGACAAGCTTAAGCTTTTGGCATCTAATTTTTAATGCTCGTGTTCCTTTCTTCCTGATAGGGACTTCCTCCAATGCTGCCAAACTGAATGCTAACAAGAATCAGCAGCATGCCTTCGACAGTCTTTACTACTGCAGCCTTGAACTATGAGCCTCAAACTGCCACCAGAGAAGGCTCTCATCATTGCTCGGGCTTTGCCAGTATTTGATACAGCAGAAGGAGCACATGAGAAGCCATCAGAAAGTCTGCATGAGGCTGCAGGACACAGTACTCTGTCACAGAGGGTAACACCTTTCATGTTCTGATCTGATCCAAAGAAGTCATTAATCAGAACAACGCATTCTGGTTCTGAGAATTTCTTATAAATCTCACTTCTATGCCTATGTGTGTAATATTTTAGAAAAGACTTCATGCTATTACAGTATTTATGTAATATTATTGTTGTATTACTGCTTTTATTAATGTATAATATATGAATATTACTAAGGATTATATTGCATCATTTTAAGGTTTTATTTTCCCTATTTTTATGACTTTAGAAACAACAGAATAAAAGAGAAAATGTCAACTCTGTGGAAAATTTGCCTTTCTTTTTCAGTTCCTGGGCACACATACTTCCCTTGTAATTCCACTTTCTGGAGTCCTAGCTGTTCATTGAAAATTAGGGAAACACAGTAAAACCACTTCTTTTCCAGCTGGAAACACTGAGTGGAATGGTGATGTAGGAGATGTTGGAAGCTCTGAGTTATCTACAGAGACAGAGCTGGAAAAGGAGGTAGAGGTGTGTTTGGCCTTGCAGAAGTTTTCAGTTTGTGGTGCAAATAATGAAAACATCTACACAAATCATGTTGGCTGTTATAATTACAGACTCAAATCAAAGATATGATATTTTTATTGTCAATCAAACAATCAGCAAGCCACAATAAGCAAAGACAGAGCTGGGCGGCCGGGGAGTCTCTGCTCCACCAACGACACGCCCCAATTCGCCTTTTGTTTGTTCTTTTACACAGTTTAGTTTCCCTCCCCTTCTCAGAAAGTCCATCCCCTGTTGATTTCATAGCTTGAGCATGCACAGTTTCATCCTCTTGGGGGTCTCGAGGGTCGTAAGGATGAAGTTAGTAGTCTTCCTCGATGACTTTTCACCTGCTTTTGAGGTTGAACTTTTCACCTCCGTGTCTCAGCGCATGTGTGTATCAAGCTTTCCTGTTATCACTCTCCATATGCCGGTTCTATCTGATCTAGTTCCTTTAAGCAGGGTGTGATGCCTTTAAGCAGAGTGTAACTTCACAAGAATTTGTCTGTCTGTCTCTTACCAGGTTAAGTTACACAACGCCCCTCACGTTATGCTTTGAGGAGCAAGAGCTTATTCGAACTTTCCAGTCTTCCTTCTTTTAGCAAGCGCTTAGCTATTTCCTTAGGTAGCTTTTATGAACAAACATCCTTCACTGCCTGTAACATTGGGAGCCCCATGTTTGATGAGTTCTAGCCCATCCAAGCAGGAGGCCCATTGTGTGAGCCCACTGGAGAATATGCTGCTGCTGGCACCTGCAACAAGCAGACACAAATGGTTATTTGAAGAATAAGGCAGGAGATGGTAGGAGCCATGCCTATCTCTTCCAGTTGATTAACGCTTATAGCATCCTTTGGCCATGCCAAAATATCCAGATGTTTAGCAGACAATCATGACAGCCAGAAAAGCTGCCGGCTGAGGAAGCAGATGCAGTCCCTGCTGCCTGAGAGTTTCTAAAGCTGCGTGCAGCTGGCTGTGAAGTGCCTCAAATATTAATAGAATTACTTCAAGCAATGTATAGTGTGGCTAAAGTTTTCCCCAGTCCATCAGGCTGGATGTCACATGCCTTCTCTCTGTTCATTCTGGTGTTAACTCTTTATTTCCTTAGGGAGGAATCAAATCACTTCATCAACATGTAGTTGAGTACGCCAGGGTCCAGGACAGTTCAGCAGCAGAACTTGTAAGTTACTGATCCATTATGGAATGTGGCAACTCAATTTGAGCCTAATCAACATACATACCTTCAAACACCTTCACTTGTGTCTTACTTTGAAATTTTATTATGCTGCAGGAGTTAGCTGTGTCCCATTGAAGAATCTAGAAAATACAACAGCACAAAGCTATGGAACAGAGTGTAGTGTCACAAAATGGAAACCCTAAATATTAAGAAAATCTACAAGATGTGAAGACCCATCTAATGTCTCTTGCCAGAAATACATAAGCATCATAAAATGTTGCCCACAGTTTGGCATTACACAGAGAACACTTCACCCGCCACAGGGTGGAAATTACTGTCACATTGTTAGTTCACATGAAATAATCTAAAAATGCTGGTAGGTGTCACTATGTTCCTGTACCTTAGAATAAGGTCAGAGTTTTATCTTGGAGAGGTCACAGCTCAGTGTACCTGAAGCTCCAATTGTCTGGAGGAAGATGGCAGGTTAAGTGGCTCAGCTCTCTGAAGTAGGATGATGACATTGCCTGGAGATTAAAGAAGATGTGAATTTGAATTAGGAGAAGGTAGGCTGATGGGAGAGAATTCATTTGAGAAGACCCAAAAAAGAGAACAAGAGACTTCAGTAAGTAGCACTAGGTGAATGTTGTGGTTTAAGCCCAGTTTTAATAACGGTAAGGGCAATAACAAGGGGATAGAATAGAAAACTAAAAAGGGAAAAGGAAAACAATAAATGCAAGTGATGCACAATACAGTCGTTCACCATCAGCTCACCAATACTCAGCCCAACCCAAGCAATGATCTGGGCCTTCCGGGTAGCTCCCCCCAGTTTATACACTGGGCATGATGTGCTGTGGTATGGAATACCCCTTTGGTTAGTCTGGGTGTGCTGTCGCTGCTCCCTCCTGACTTCTGTACCACTCCTCACTAGCAGAGCATGCAGCTGAAAAGTCCTTGATGGGAATAAGCATTACTTAGCATCGACCAGAAACATTGGTGTGTTATCAGCACTGTTCTCAGGCTAAAGTCAAAAACACAGCACTGCACCAGCTACTAAGATGGAGAAAATGAACTGCTGCAGATGAACCCAGGACAGTGAAGGAGATTAGAAGGACCAGAAGATAGGGGTGTGTCAACCTCTTTGTTTTACATGAGAAAGCACTAGTAATCCAGTAAGGAATATACCTGTCCAAACTTGGTCATGATCCTATAGCAGTAGTAGCATGACCTACTCCAAATTAACCTTTTTCCTGCAGCATCATCTGAGTGAGCACAGACCCTGCTGTGGATCCTCCAACTTTGTTCCTGCCAGTCCAAGGTCCATCTCAGTGAACTGCTAACCATGAAAGAGTTTTCCTGCAGGCAATGTAGAGGACAATGCCTTTACTGCAGAACAGAGGAGTTATTCCTGACACACCAAGAGGTAACCTATCCTCTCTTTGGACTGTTTTCCCCTGTTTAGCCCCAGTCCAGAGAGCTTTGGATGAGGGTAGGGTGGTGGCCAAGGGAGAAGTCAGGATATACAGCATAACAGCGGACAAATGATCGATGAAGGAGGAGGGAAATATGATCCCACCAAGCTCCTCAGTTACATTTAACATGGGTCTGTGCATCTCTAACCTAGTTCAGCTTCTCTCAGAGAGGTGGGTGCAGTAGGTGGGATTCTCTTCGTGTTGTGAGGAATGCCTTGGGGATTAATAACAGTAGGTCAGCACTTGTAAGATTATGAGATGGGTATGCAACCTGCTCAGTTTTGAACACACATCTTAGATGCTGTTGGGCCTACTCCTGTTCCATCATCCTATCTTAAAGCAATATTGGCAAGTGACCACTGGCTCCTGAGGGAGCAATGGGTATCTGCACAGAGATGTGCTGCTTTATCTCTCCTTTCTCCCTATAATTACAGTATTGGCTCTCTGACTCTCACACTCAACAAAAGTTTTCATTTGCTATCCTGTGTAATTATCTGTTTTTCTATCCAACTTCTTGCTTGTTTGCTCTCCTCAGAAGAGCTAATCAGTCCTGCTAGAAGTCCCAAAAGAGAAACACAGCAACAGCGGGTTCCTGGAAGTGAAATACTAGGGAAGAGAAGAACAAAGTGAGAAGATATAATACTGTTTTGCCTGACACATTTCCAGGCTCCAGCTGTTTTCAGTTCTTCCTAGGCCAAATGTAGTTTCTGAGTATTCAGTAGCCCTTTTTGAAGCATAAGCAGCTAAACTGCTGTTCTGGGAGAGGAATTACGCAGGATCTTGGAAAAAACTGAAAGCAGAGACAGCATTCTATGGAGGCTGTAACAGCTCCAGCTGGAGTTATCAGGGACCTGTGTCCCTACCCTGGTACAAGTTAATATGGATCAGAGGGGTGAACCAGAAATGCGCCTATTTGCTCAGCAGCAAGACTAGTTCATTAAGCAAGAACTTTGCAGTGGTGGTGATCCTATAATGTGTAGTAATATCTCTCAGGGAGCAAGAGAACACCTGATAAAGCAGAAATGATCAACAAGGTAGAGTGAGAGACGATGCAACCCACTTTCTCTTTTCCCTTCCGATGCTCTCCTTATCATGGCTAGCACTGTCAGAACAGATGGGCTCTTCTGTGCCAAGCCCCTCCATGTTTCTTCCATGAACCGAATCTGATTTCCATTGCTGCATATGTGATTAAATAATTACATTTCTGCTCATAGAAACACCAAGTGGTCAGCACCAGGGTGAAGAGAAAAACCTACGTGGGCTAGAAGACAGTGCTGGAATACATCTAGGCTAAAAGCCACTGAAAGGGCAAGCAGGAGGGGACTGGACTGCCGTGACCTTGAAGCCCCTTTCTGTCTTGATTTCCAAATACCATCATGTGAGAGAAGAAGAGAGAGCAAACAGGGAGAGGAGATGTGCTTAGAAAATCCCCTCTGTATCTGCAAAGGCCTGGAGTGTGTGTTTGCATTTCTTAATGGTAATCTGTTTCTTATTACCACAATGCGACGTCCAAGGACGCTGTGTACTCCAGGTCAGCCTGGAGTAATGCTGTGTGCAGCTGTGGGAATGATGTCAGTGTCTTGTTCTTCAATCGGCATGTTGTGAGGGCTGTCGAGAGCCGTTTGCAACGAGAAGCAATATATCCTTCCAGCCAACAACCTCGTAAAGGATGCCAGTCACCCCCGTGCACCAGGAGGTGGCAGCCGTGCCCAGTTTTCCACACTGAACCAATAACAATCCCATCCCGTTTATCCTCTTTCTTCGGTTATGAAAGACTGAGTCTGTACTTCACTCTGTTGGAGGGTTCAAGCTTTCACAGAATGGGTCCTTTCTATACCTCAGCCTATGATAAAACACGTCAGGTGTCATAAGACTGAATGCATCCTGAGGATCACATTGACTAGTGGCGATGCGGGTGGCTCCATGCAGACACACAGGATGATGTCCAGTGAAGGTGAAGGAGCTACACCCAGCCCATGGTCTGGATGGCTTTCAGCAGCCCTCTGGGTCTCATAAAGGTGCACTTTATACAGCTTGAGAGTGCAAAAAGTACTCAGAACATTACACACCCGGTCACAGGGACAGGCCTGGCAAAAGCTCATGTTTGTGCCAGATTTGATGGGAAATCTTTTGTACCCCGTCATTAATTGTGGCTGTAATGCTCAGGGTGCGAGTAACAAGAGAAGGAGGAGGCAGGCACACTCATGGGAAGCAAGGCTGGGGTGGCAGCAGTAACATTATTCGGATGTACCTGTGTCTTGCTGATCGCTGCAAACTGTGGTGTGTTGGACAAAGTGAGACTGCAGTTTTTAGATGGCACCATAGGCTCCTGTTCTGGTTGTTCCCCACAGTGTCGGGGAGAAACACTGTCCCCAAAAATCACAAGGGCCCATTTCCCACAGCTCAGGCAACGGGGCCTGAAGTGTATTTGCCAAAGTTCCCTTGAGGGATTAGCTCTTTCCCAGGTGCTTGAAAGGGAAGGATACACCTAGAATAGCACAATCACTGTTTCCATAAGGGAGTATAAACATAAGTGGCATTTAAGAGTATATAAGCATTAGAGTAATGTTACAGTTGACAAAGCAAGTAAAAAAATCTTGGGCTGAAAAAGCAGTATTGCTGCATAACAGTCATCCTCCAGGGAGTTATTCTTGGCAGAGACACCTAAAGCATTGAGGTTGAATTAATTAATAATGCCAATTCAAACATTGGTGATGCATAACAGGAATTCATATTTGAGAATAGAAAAAGTGCAGTTGAAAAGAAACTATAGCAGAAGAGCTGAATTATTACAGTTAAATCACAAGGATTAGCTAAGCAGTCCACTCTGAATTTAATTCACTTTAGATTTAGAAGAAGCAACCTAGGATGTATTCTGGATGCAGTGCATGCTTCTTTGCATTTGCTCATTGCATTTATTCTCCTATAATTTAATGTCACCATCTGTCACATTTCAACAAGTATCTTCAACTCAGTGTTTAAGTAGCAGCCAGTGTCTCAACTGCTTCTTTAGAAAATGCTACCTTTACTGGTCGGGCTCCAACAGTTGTACTGAGAAGGGCAACGTTTTTCAGGGCAATACCAAAACTTGGAAGGCAGGGATCCTTTTTCCACCTCTGCTTCTCTTCTTGCTTTGCAAAGTATGTTGAGTCAGCACTGCCGTGTCCACATAGGTCCATTATGAGTCACGAATGTGGCTGATAGGCTTGCAGTCAATGAAGGAAGTATCTTGAACAACTTTAGCATTTACATGACAGGTTTTTGGTAGCATTTCCCAGGTATCTATTGCCTGAATACTTAATTTGCCTTGAGCTGCTAGGTGACACTATCAACAAATTCAAAGTTGCAAGTTTTTCACTGTTAAAGACAGTTTAACAAGGTATTACCAGGTTTTCTTTCCAGAAATCAGAACAGATAGATGACACCTTAATCCTTTGTGTCATCTTTTACTTCCCTCACCCACACTGTATCAGAACAATGACAAAACCAGATGCTCATTTGCAAGACCTTTATTCATATAAATAATATCCACCATATCAAACAAATATACAACACCATGCTTGCAAATTAATGCTTTGCAAAGAGCTCCCATTGCTGAAATTCCATGGGCTGGCGGTGCCTCAGGAGCCTCAAGTTGTAGGAAGCTTGTGATGAACCCAGCTGTGCCATCTCTTAGCAGGAGCAGGGAGATCAGAGCTCTCTGCTGTCCTCATGGCCTATCACCAGAGGAGATGTTTTGAGAAGCAACACAAGAGCCTTCAGCCTTAGTCAGAAAGAGGAACAGGATGGAGGAATGAACTCGCCACCATCATGAAAGAAATGACAGAGCAGATCACCCCAGAATGTGGGACACACTTAGCCTTGGCAAAGCTTCACGAGGTTAAGACAACTTCTGCAGGAGGACAATCTGCCTGTAATTTAGGCAGTGGAAAGCCGCTGGTGAGTAGCTGAATACTAGGAATCCATGTCTTCAACCTGGTTGACCGTGTCCACACGATCAAGTTCTAATGGCGTCCCCTAATGGAAACGCGACGATTGACAACCAGAAGGATGTCGATTTTGCCCCTTGCAGAAGATATTTATCTTCAGGCTGTAGAGCTTTGCTCATGCTGAATGGTCAGCTCTCAGTCCAGCCACCAGCTAGCCATATCTGGCCATATTATGTACACTAAAAGGCCTGAAAGAACAGAAGACTATGGGGCTATTAAGGTGCCTCCAGCAGAGGACAGTTGGCTAAGGAGGAAACATATTGCAGGTTTGATCTAGGAGGAAAACCTCAGCGCATGAGTAATGGTGGTCCTCCCTGAGGTATGCAAAGAAACAGATGGTGACTGATGTGGATGCCAATACAGCATCTAAAAATGCCAGAGCTTCAACCTACATGAGAAATTTAGTCTGAGGGCAAGACAATGTGTTTTCTGGTAGAGGTATGCTGGAAAAACATTGCAGAGTTCAAGTGCCTTGACGGCTCCTTTCCTGCTGGATGGGAGGTCTACACACTGATCAGTACTGACCCCAGATTGCCATAGTTAGTAAGAGTTGAGTGGACTCGCTATTTTTGCATGGAAAATGTCTTGTTGGACCCTCAGAATTGCATCAAGCACTTGGCAATGTTGGACAGTCTCCTTTCATTTTAGGCTTTTATTGTCTAGTTTCAGCCTCTCCTATATCAACAAAAGCTCATGCTTGAGGGCACAAAACCTTGATCTACACCTACAGAAGCTCCCTTCTTTATTGGCAGGAGGCTATACAGGGCTTGGGCCACCATACAGTCCACTTAGAAGACCTGCTGTCGTCAAGTGAGGTTTTCAAGCTAAGGTACCTGGGCTGTCCAGGACTCAGTTCAATACCCTCAGCCGAGCTTTCTAATAACTGGCCAATTTTGCTATACCATTTAAATGACTTTTTCGACTTCCTACCCACATCTAGAAGGACAAATAAACTATTTCACATGGCAGGACACAGAGCAGCTCAGTGAAGTGCAGCTCTAAGCTGTGCTCCCAAAATTCCATATGAAACGTGCGGATCAGTGTGATGGCAGTGAGAATACAGTCACTCAAACAGCTCTTCAGGCTGTCTGCTGCAACCTGGGCAAGGCTAAACCCAGGCTCCATTTAGTGGACCACCTGAATTAGCTCTGCAGGGACTGAGTGGAGTCAAGTTGCTCTCTGTGAATGTCACTACGGTCATGGCTATTCCCAGTTAGCAGTGGATGAGGCATAAGCCTGGGGAATGTGTCTTCAGAAGATCAGCCTAATTCTCCTTGGAAATGAAAAAGTAAGAATAGTCTTGTCTCTAGAAACAGGGCTGGAAGGAGGAGAGAAGTAGAGAGGAAATAAGAGAAAGATCCATTGTAAGGGAGAAAGTTGGAAATCAAAGAACAAGTGTTTGTGAAATCTTCTGGTTGGTGATGACTTCCACTTCAAAGTCCCAGAGTTTTAAAGGCATCTCGTAAATCATCTACTTCGTACAGTGGCTGCAGGACAAAATATAAATGGCAGATCAGTTGTCAAGTAAGCAGGAACCTATGAAGATGGGGAAGGAGGAAGGAATGGCAGGAGATGGGATGTGAAGTGGAAGAAGAGGAAGAGAATGTAGAGATATTGGGAAAGTTGGGCAAGGGATGTGGGAAGTGAAGACGAGAAAGAATGGAATAGCATAAGACAGAGATGGGCAGCTAGAGCAGAGAGGAACTATAGTGAGGAAAAGAGAAAGGGAAGAGGCATCAGAAGGAGAATTTGCTCTCACCAGGAGGATCCGTCGAAGTTTCCTGGACAGATGCACAGAGTTTTCATGCAGTCCTTCCCAGCCTTTGAAGGTCTTTTCCCTGTTCTCCACAAACGTGTTCCAGCAGTAGAAGTAATCTGTGCAAGGCACAAGGAGTTACTCAAGGAGTCCTCAAGACTGCCCCAGAGAGGACACTGACCTCTCCTAGAATCATTAAATCATCATGTCTGTGTTCTCTGGTTCCTTGTCATAGCTTCTCCCAGCCTCCTGGGTCTCACTAACAACCCCCCCCCCCCCCAGCTTTCTGTTATCTCTTTTTATCCCACACATCTCTCTCACCTTTGAAGGTCATGATGGCAATTTTAGCCCCTGCCTTGTGCAGACGCCTCAACCCCTCAGGCTCTGCCTTGCGGTCCTCGCAGAAGTACAGGCGTGCTGTGAAGATGCGGAGGGTCAGGTTGGGGTAGGCGCGCAGGAAGTTGGCCACGTGCCTGGCGCAGTCATAACAAGGGCTCCAGGAGGTGAACCAGGTGATACGGTAGCAGCGGCCAGGGTCCAGGTCCCAGGCCGAGATGTAGCGCAGGAAGAGCACCTCCACGTGACAGCCCATCTTCATGAAACAGGAAAAGGGGCAAGGTGTGAGGTGGGGGGGAGCAGGACGAAAGAGGAGTGAGGAGGGAGGTGTGAGCTGTATGAGGTGTGAGGGGAGGACTAAAGGTGGGGGCAAGGTCCTAGGGTCAGAGCAGAGAATGAGAAGGCACAGTGATACATAAGTGGAAGGCTGGCTAGGAAAACACTTATATGTAGGGACCTACAAGAGGAATGGTGGGGAGCTAAGCAGAGAAGTAGGTAGACTGGTAAAGCATCAGGGAGTATAGTTGTCTTGCTGGTAACACACTTGGGGGTAGCATGAAGTACAGGTTCACCTGGAGTCTACGTCTCCCAAACAGTACCTAGCAGTCCAGCCATGGACGCGGGAAAGTACCTGCATTGCTGTTGCAGCCCTCGTTCCCCCGCAACCCCAGGCAAACTGGAGCTGCATGCTCCTCAGCATGGATGTAAGAACAGGATACCAAGGTGCTCTCCATACCTGATTGCGCAGGTATCCAAAGTCCAGGGAGCATGATGTAGCACTGTCACGGCGCTTTACAACATAGCAGAGGTAGGTTTCACGACGGCCCTTGGCCCAGCGCAGGTTCTTGAAGTTGTAGAGGAAGAGTTTCCTCTTCATCAGGAGGCTGTAGGAGAAGAGAGATTTTACATTACATCACTCTGGAGCAAGCAGTTGGCAATGTCTTTGTTGAGAGCTCAGCACTAAAAATATCCTCCTCATGTCCAAGCCTCTTAGCATGAGAAGAGCATCAGTAATTTGCATGAAGTGTGTTATGGAAAGGATGCGGACGTGACTGTGAGGATGAAGCAGTTGACCTTGTGAGGGGAAACAGTAAGTGAATTAGTAGTGATTACTCAAACAGCAACTATGGCTGGGTAGAGTACAAAGACATTTGCAAATATCCAAAAGACGGACACCAATGAGGGAGAAGGACAAATGTCTGAGAAGATCTGAGAAGATGAGGCAGTCTGGAATTCAGTCATCAAGAAATACTATATTTGCCGTATGAAACCCTGAAAAGCTACTGGAGCAAGGGATGGATCGAATCAGAGCCTAAACTTTAGAGAAGACTGGACAGAATTTTTTCCTAGCATTGCCCAAAAGAAGAGCACAGTTGAGAGTGTGCAGGGTTAGGAACTCAGATAAAGTGCCATATACTAGCTGACAATACATAGTGAGTTAGGGATGCTGATACCTTTCCAGACTCGAGTACTATTCTCACATTAGACAAACATCAAATTTGGTGGGAGCCTGCTCCAATGCCCAGGGGTCCTGCTGGGGAGAGGCAGCAGGAGCACAGTGAGGATAAGGTAGTAATGATCGGTATCTAACAGTGTCAATGGCAAGCGGAGGTACAGAGGCAGCTGAGAGCAGCTGTGTTCATTGAGGTGAGATATTTACCTCCCCCACAGCAATGCAAAACAGAAGTGCATGGATTAAAAATAAGCATGTCCTTTGTCATCTTTTCCCTCTGATAGGATGGTGTTCAGCAGGGAGATGAGATCGGTTTAAGTGAGACTGGGCTGTGTTTTCTAAGGGGATTCCAGTGAGGTGTAGGGAAGGGCAGTTTGGGTCTGTTAGGAATTTAAATCCAATTTAAATCTGAGAGTCTAAGCAAGAGAAAGTTTCTTACACAAAGACACTTCATCTGTTTGCCAATGTCACCATGAAGCCTGACCACTGCAGCGCACCTTATCTTCAGCTAATAGGTATCCTCTTTGCTCCTCCCAGAGCACCCTCACACATGGCCACCACAGATCTCATTCATACAATCACGCACATCCTCTTGCCTTTTGCTTCCTAGTACACGTGCTTTGCTCTCCTCTAGCACTCCCTATCACACCTCACATCAAACCGCCAGAAGCACGTTCTTCCCTCAAGCACCCCGGCCACCCTGATTGACCCACAGATAGGCATACATCCTGCTTCCTGCCATGTCACCCTCAGCAAAGACGCCCGTCCTGCTCAAGTGAGCAAGCACACATATACCGGCTTGTGCCACTCTTTATACAGATGTGGTCCTGGAGAAGTAGATCACTTGGGAGTTGTTTCCTGCTAGGAGAAAGTCCATTGAGAAGACAAGGCTATGGAGAGTCCTGCATACACTCAGAGAGCAAAGCATCCTTACTAAGCACTTTATTCACCCCAAAAGAGCCTAAGGCAGCTCTTGGAGATCTGTCCTGTAAGGCAGAGTCCTGCTCTGCTGGGCTTGCAGATTAGGTCAGGAGTTCATGTTGGGTGGGTGTTTTTCATACTCTATGTTCTTCATCATCAGTTTTAAGTTATTTCTCACACTTAGAGCTGCCCCACTTCCTACCACCCCAGATTCATCCAATTTCTCTGCCTTTATACAAGCACTTGTGAGCATGTGTGTATATTCCCTAACACATACACACACATGTTGGTCCCCTCACAAAACTGTCAGTGGTTCACCTCAGGCTTTTCACTCTTAGATATGTGCTACTGCAGTGCTGTGGGGGAAGACTCTCCCTCGTAATGGAAGCACTGGAGAGGGGACACCCCTTCTACATGTGACAGATCCTCAGGTTGTTCAGAGGGGATAATGCAGATTGTGCAGGGAATGAGCAGGTATGACAGGACAAAGGCTTGCAGAGCTCTTAGCTGGTGTTTCACAACAGCAGAAAACAGAGCAGAGGAACTGTGGAAAGTGCGATTGCTTATTGCTTATAAAGCCAGGTGAAAAATTATGACAGTTACATTGTTGTTTCATCAAATCACACATGGAAAAATGCTTTTCAACACATGAAAAAAAAACAGAGAAAACAGGCTTTCCTTTTTCTTTCATCTTGCTTTCAAAATGTTTCTATTCAAGGAGTTTGCCCCTGTGGAGCAGCATGCAGATGCAAATCAGGGTGAAGAACAAAAAAGTTACCCCAGAAAAATAAAATGGCCATCATTTGGGCTGTTTTTCAGTGTCAGAACAAAGTGAAGACAGTTTGAGTCGCATAACCCATTTGTCCAACCAGAAATGTTCATTAACATCAGTTCCTCTTTTCCTTTCTCTCTGGAGTTCCTTGTCCCAAAGTTTTTTGCTAGGGAGGATTTCAGAATGTGGCTGGTGCAAGAAGAATAATGAATGAACAGATGTTGCAGGGAGCAACTGAGCAGATGTGCAGCTAGGTTCAAACTGCTGGATACAGATGCAACTCCTGTAGCTGTACCATAGCTCAAGGGAAAGTAGGAAGGACACAGGAGCTGTGATTATACCTGGGCACTGAAGAAATAGTCTGAACAGAGACCTTCTCCTCAAATAAAAACTTATGAAGCCAATGCTGAAACCAGAGTGAAAGCCACTGAGTGTGTGAATGATTGTGGAGAGTGATCAGTGATAATTAGCTTCCAGAATAATTGCAGTGCAGGTAGGAGAATATAGTGCTGGAACTGTCTGTGCTTACAAGGTTATGAGCAGCAGAAACAGAGCAAGAGCAATCTGGTGCAAGAGAAAGAAGAGATGGATAAGGAGAGAAGAGTAGGCAGGTATTGAGGTCTTTGAGCAGCAAGTAGCATCTGAATATTCATCTTTCCGTTGGGTTTGGGTTGTTTTTTTTTTTTTTTGTTTCTAGAAAAGAAAAACAATGAAAAGGAACAGAAAACAGTCACAAGAAAGAGAGATGACAGAAAGGGAAAAGGATTCGGAGTGGCAGACAGTCAAAGAGAAAGAACAATAGAGGCACAGAGATGCAAGGTGCAAGAGCAGGACAGGGTGAGGAGTTAGATCACCGAGTCAGATAGGGAAAGGGAAAGGAATGGTGAGCACCAAATGGAGAGCAGTTAATTCTAAGAGAAAGACCCTCATTTCTTACATGAGCAAGAAACTGGAAGCACTCATTTTACCTGTCCATGACTTCCAGGCTCTGTCTTAGGTGATAGGACTGCAGGGAGGCTCTCTTGCAGGCTCTGACTGTGCAGCCCTCTGGTTTGGTGTACAGAAATGTGGACTGCCACGTGTGTCCCCTCCCCATTCTCCTATCTAGCCCCTGCTGGGTTTGATCAGGGAGTGGTTGAGGGAGGAGTTAGTGCAGTTCTGGAGCTGCAGAAGATGAAGAGCAAAGGGTTGAGATGCAAAGGGGCATCAGTTCTGAAAGATGCTCAGCACTCATTGGTCACCTCCCCCTGCTGCACTCCCTATTGGGCCCTCCTCACCTGCAAAATCATTCTGAATTAATATCAATAACATAAAGAGGCAGGAAGTATTGTCTAGTGGTTAGAAGGGGACCCGGGAGCTTGTGTACCGCTAACATGAATGTAGGCAAAACCACACTATCCCTCCGGGCCCCAGGTCATGCAGCTGTGCAGTGAAGACAGTGACCCTGCCCCACTGTGAAGGGAGCTCAGCTGGAAGGACCTCAGGGAACACTAAATAGTTGGAGGCTTACCCCCCTCCTCTGTGTCCCCCTTACAGATCCTGGCAGCGGCTTGGCAGGATGGGGCAACGCTGAAGCTGAAGAAGACAGGGAGGGGGACGCAGCATCTGGCCCCTCTTTGGCACCTAAACATGGTCGTGGTCAGCACGCTGGGAGGTCCTGCACTGCAAAGCTGTGCGCAAAGGATTGGTGGGGAATGACCTAGAGCCTGATCCTGCTGCTCCAGGGTGGCTGGCAGGACCCCCATCACCGGCTGTATGCCATCAGCTACCAGGCTCCTACCCAGGATGCACATGCTTCGCTTCACCAACACTGCTCTCTGACACTCCAGCTCTGCTCCACCACAGCCCCACAGCGCCTGCCTGGGCAGCAAAACCCTCTGCAGGGCAAGGGATGAGGCAGCAGCTTCGGCCAGGCAGGGTGCTGAAGAGGCAGCCCAGGGATATTCTGCTTTGTTTCTGCCTCAAGCAGAGCTCAGTCAGTGCTATGGCTGAGGAGTAGGGCTTTTGTTTACCTCATGCTAGGGTAGTTCTTCGTTTCTTCTCTGCTTGATTTACTTCTTAATTTTACTGGCTTTCAGCACGCTAGGACTGTGTGAAACCAGCGTATGCAAAAACATGAAAAGGAGAGATGAATTGCAGGAACATAGCAGACGAGTCTCTAGCTCAGAATTTTGAGTCATTGAGAGTGGCCGGCATGGCACACGTTAGGAAAGGAGAAGCACTCCTGCATGGTCCACAGCTCGGGTATCCCACTCTCTGGGGAAGTGGCCAGGCAGGGCACATGCTCAAAGTATCCATATTTTACACTGGTCTCAAGAGTTGTGACTATTATCTTCTTTGAAGATCTGGCTCCTTGTGTTCAACCCAAGCAGAAGAGCCTGCAATCCTTGTGAATCCCTGTCCTACTTAATAAAGTCAAAGAGGATGCTCCTGCTAATGCAACAGTGTCCTCCTTCAGCCTTTGCCCTAGCAGTACCTTGCGACAAATATCCTAGGTCAGACCAAGAGTCACTTTGCCTCCCTTCTGTAACAGATTTTTATTTTGATAATGCAAGAAGGATTTTGTTATGCATGGCATTAAAAAAAAAAAAAAAAGAAAAAGAGAAAAAAGAAAATAAGACCCCAGCACACCCCAGGAAAAGTGCTTCTTAGAGATCACAACCATTTGCATTTCATCAGGTAAATTAAGCTAGCTTCAGCTTTACTCTTGTTCTGGCTCCTAATTTCCATAGCCAAAAGTATTTTCTGCTCCTAAAGGAATCAAGAAATATCTTCATGGCCAGCCTGGTCTTCTCCATAGGTTAGATTTGTGCATAATGATTTTCTCAAAGGTTTAACATGTCAGGTATCATAAAACATATAACTAGTTCCTTCCTTTGGTCCTGACTGTAAGTGGAATCCGCTCTTCCATGTTTAAAACATCAGCTCTTCTCCTTGATTGTTGAGAGCCTATTTGCTCTCAACAGAGGTAAAAGAGAATGAACGTACGATGAAATGAACAGATGAACTATGTCAACCTTTGTCAGGGCTCTCATGTCTAAATACCGATGCAGGCTTTCTAATGCCCTTTGTTTAGACTGATAACTTCCCCTGTGCTGGACATGCAAGCGCACAAAGTCAGTGGCAGCAATTCTCTGCCTCTGTCTCTAATCCCCAGAGCAGAAATGTTTTGGCATGGATGTGTTTTTAGTGTCTCATAGCCAGTCTGGGGTGACATTTTGAGAGGGACCCTCAGCTCCCATGCAGTTCTGCTAAAGCAGGAGCTGCCGTCTTTTGCCAAGGCAACATCTTGATCATTGGTGGACGTCATCTCTGCTCTGGTTATAAAAAAGGGAATTTGAAAAACCATGGAAAAGTTGCTGATCCCTGGGTTAGCTGTTAGTCCAGCTTCCTTGGGCTGTAAGTTTCCAAATCTTTAATGTATGGTGGGACTATATTGGCGGGGAGCTAATACATGAGAAGAAATGCTGGCTGCTCCATTCTTCCTTCTCTTCTGCTCAATGCAAACTTATGTGGAGAGGGAACTGGGGGTGGGAGAGAAAAATAATTATACTGAAGGTGTCTTCATCTCTGTTTCTGATCAAAGCCCAGGTCAGTTAAAGGCAACTGGAAAAGGCTATGAAGGGTGCCCGTGCTGGTGTGTTTGGAGTGCTACCTAATGAGAGATGCTGCTCAGCTTAACAGGATCACAGAAGGATGTTCTAGCATCTCTCCAGGTTTCTTGTGCTCAGGGCTCTATTCTCTGTCTTAAAGTCTGAACAGAGAAAAGACAACAGGCTGAAAAGCAGTGGTCAGGTGTAGAGGGGGAGGAGGGATATCACGATTACTATTACTAAAGATTCAGAAAGCAAACTGCTAAGAACTCAGAAAGCACAAATGTGGTGAATGATTAAACTTAATCACCTAATCCCAAAGCAGAAAAGTTGCTTGTTTAGTCAACAGGAAGTCGTGTGTTGGTGTGTGCCGATATAAATACATATTTTTTTTTCCATTCATCCTTTGCTCAGAAGTCACATTTTGAAACAAGCGCTGGCACCACCAGTTGGTGGGTTCTTAGGCTGAACACAAGAAATGCAGACACCTGCAGCCTCCAGTGAAAACCTCAAGCAGAAAAACTTTCTCTGCTGAGCAAGTGCTGATGCACCACTGACACTGTCTTGTACAAGGACCTCGAGCAGGGGAGTGATAGAGCTCCTTGCAGTTAAATGCAAGCAAATAAATACGTTGATGTGATTCTTTATTATAAGAACATGTAATGTAATATGCTTATTTCATATAAGCGTATATTAAACATAAGGATACCGGAGAGGGACTTTTCATCAAGGGCTGTAGTGATAGAACAAGGGGTAACAGGTTCAAACTTAAACAGGGAAGTTCAGGTTAGCTATAAGGAAGAAGTTCTTTACTGTGAGGGTGGTGAGGCACTGGAATGGGTTGCCCAGGGAAGCTGTGAATACTCCATCACTGGTGGTGTTCAAGGCCTGGCTGGACAGAGCCTTGGGCGACATGGTCTGGTGTGAGTGTTCAAGGCCAGGTTGGACATAGCCTTGGGTGACATGGTTTAGTGGGAGGTGTCCCTGCCCATAGCAGGGGGGTCGGAACTAGATAATCTTAAGGTCCTTTACAACCCTAACTATACTATGATTCTATGAGGTGTCCCTGCCCATGGCAAGGAGTTGGAACCAGACTGATGTTAAGGTCCTTTCCAACCCTAACTATTCTGTGATTCAATGATTGAAGTGTTTATTTATTATACACACATTACCTTATATTCTATGCTCATTTCATAAAGATTCAACACCCTATTTTGAGCAAGTGGCAACATGTAGGTAATATGATTTCTCAGGCACCTCTGACAGGCAGATCACTCCCGTTACTTCAGTCCTGGGTGTAAAAAACCCATCTGCACTACATGTAGAGGCAGCTTGCTGTCGAGGACATGGGGCAAAGGGCCTTGTCCCTAGAGCTGCCAACTCATCTTGTGAAACAGCTGTGTGCGCCAAGACTGGGGAGAAGGTTTCAGTAGTTGCATGACAAAGCATTGCTTTTCGTGGTGCAGAACATTCCGCACCACAAAGATATATGAAAGCTGTGAGGGTGTGTATGGGGTCTGCCTGAGGTGGACATCACGAGGTGGTGCGTGTGGTGGAGGGGTTGCAAATGCAAATCTAAAGCACTGTGGGGTAAATACTACTGAGAATGCATAGAAGTTAGATGAGAGCAGACATCCTAGGTCATGAGAGGGAAGTGGGAAGGAGATAAGGCAGGAGTTCAGGATGTGTGGGAGTGCTGCTGGCAGAGTGGGTTTATGAAACCCTGGCCCCTGCGCTGTGCACTGCTTCATGCTACAGGAGGGTAGATAATGCTGCTGATGCAGAACTCAGGTCATTTGGTTGCTGGGCATGCACTAAGATTGTATGTTATGTGTTTTACTAGTAATTTGGCTTTCCAAGCTTGCACTGCAAAACCTTTACCTGGAGATTTGACTCGTGGTTTATTTTTGTTCCAATGTTCAGCTTGTTTTGGTCCCAGGGGATAAGGCAAATTAGGGTGATACTATTGAATTGACTACACACTTTTCAACCACAGTTCTGTGAGTGCCTCTCATTCCTGCCCTGCAGCTCTCTGCTTGCTCAGCCTAGGGCTCCTTATAGAAACTAATGATTCTTAATCCTATCTGTGTGACCCCACAATTTTGTCTCTCCTGTGATGTATTAATTCTTCCCACCACATCTCTAGGCAGCAGCAGTCCCATCCCTACCAGTGACTGACACCTTCTTGGATCACTACCAGGAAGGGAGGAAAGGAGCTACATTGGGTTGAGGAGTTTGAGACCTAGTGAATGGTTTCCCCATCATGAAGGCAGGTGCAAAATGTGACTAAGTGCAACTACTTGCACTAAATGTCCTCAAGAGCCTTGTCTAGCTCAAGGCTGTGACATGGTTTGCAACTTATCTCATTTACACTAAGAAAAACACAGATCAAAGCGGAATGTGCCTTCCTCATGCTGAGAGCCGGAGGTGAGGCAGCACCCACCAGAGCTGCTTGCACCTTGCTGCTTCCCAGAGCATTGCATGCAGCCCCAGCCTCCAGCACACCCTGCCCATCAGGCTTGGGTTCTGCCTCTGTGCTGCACAGACCTGGGGAGTACCCTCTTTCTGCACAGGGAGATGCAGGCTGTGTTCTGGTGTTACTCCATTGTCATACAGCTCAGTCCCCTGGTCTTGCGCACCCCTGACACTGCTGCCAGTCGCATCTTCTCCCTCCTTAATGGAAGTCACTGGCTCCATATCTCTGCAATCATCTGCAAGTCACAGGGAGAAACTCAGTTTTGCACCGCATTTTTTCACAATGAGACTCACCTTCTAGCTGTGGTTATGGTTTCACAGACCGAAGGTGCCTGTTATTAGCTCTTGTTTGTGCAGTTGCTGCAGTTCATGCTACTCAGTGCAAAGACCTTGCAGGTGGAGCTTAGATGGTAAATCCAGATTTTAATTTCCCTATTGTCTTGGGAGAAGTCCTCTGTTGAAGAGGCTGGGACTGGAGTGATTGGTAGCTCACTAAAGAGCAACATGTTGCATGTTCCTCATGCATTCATGCATTGAGTTCTCTGCAGTTGTGCAAGCTTTCCTTGGCTGGAGGTCCTCATGAGCAGTGTTATTGTGTCTTACAAAGCTTTCTTATGAACAAAGCAAGCATTTTCAGAAGATTCAAGATAGCCTTGCTGCTTTTTGTCTTTCTCTCCCCAAACTTCAGAGCTGCTTCTATGCTCTCATCACTGGCCATGTCCAGAAGGTTGTGACCACTAACCTCTATTCCCTCACGTCAAAGTGTCAGAGATCAGGGTCTACCCCTGACATTCTGAGCCTCTTCCAGGGTGCCCAGTGTTCTTGTGAATGGGGATGGAATGAGAAAGCCACCCTGAAGCCATTGAAGAGATGGAAAAGGGGGGAAAAGGGATTCCCAGTGCATGATGAGGATGTCCTCCTTTGCTGTGGTATCACTGCTGTCTTCCTTTCCTGCTAGTGCACTGTCATGGCTGGCTGTGGTGACTGTTAGCTTCAATTCTTTCTTTAGCCATGGCCACATGGGAAGCTCCCAGATTTTTTGCTGCAAGCAGTGAAGTGGGAGCTGTGGCACACTTGAGCTAGCTGTACAGGCAGGAGAGGGTATCCAAAGGTGTGAGAATTTCCCAGCTAATTCCACAGAATTTAGCCTTTCATGTCCCAGCTGAAAGCATGGATGCTGCTTGGACGAAAAGGCTTGTAGAAGCTCCTAAAAAGCAGAGGACAGAAAAAAAAAAGAACCTGAAGGGGAAACAAAGACTCTGGGAAACTACTGATGAAACATTATCGGAAATTTTAATTCACCGGTGCCCATTGCCTTTAGGCAATACTTGCAGCATTGCTCCTGCTTTCCAGAAATAATTGCTTTCTGAGAGATGTGGCCCCAAATCAACTATATTATAGCAAACCATACAACTCTTGCACTCACATATGCAACACTCTATTTCCCTTTGTCCCATCTCTATTCAACAAGGGGAAGCCATGTCCAATCATCTTCCACCATTTCTGTGCACACACAAGTAGGGTATGGCACAGGCACACTTACTTTAAGATGGCTAGTGTGGTCCCATCCTGATTTGTAAAACTGGAGACAAGATCAAAAAACACAGAGCTTTGGAGAGGCAAAAATGTACCCTGGAGAAGTTCCCTTTGGGACTCTAAGGGAATGGGAATGACAGAGACTGTGAAGAGTTCAGATGCCTTTCCTAAACCAAAACAAAGGGAAACTACAAAGATAACAGCTGATGGAAAACAGATCGAGGGAAACAGTGTGATGATGGTGCTGGGCTCAAGCAGAGCTGATGAAAAGTGACCTGTCTCTGGCCATTGTTTATGCAGTCTCAGTAATGACTACATTCACACTGCATCAGGCAGAAAATAAGTTGTTTTGAACCCTTCCTATACAGCAAGGATCAGGCTGGAGGCTAGGTCTAGGCTGTGGAAGAAAACATGTTTGATTTGTTAATTCATAATGGCCAACACAGCTTGCTCCAGCTGATCGGTGACATTTGGGTGCCAGGCAACAGAAATAATGAGGTGTAGGCATTTTCTAGTGGGTGTTTTCTAGTATCATCAGAGCTTGGTGCTACAAGGGAGCAGCCGGAGCAGCCACAGCAGTAAGCCCCACAGGAATGCCTTCAACATGGAAAGGCTTTGTATGTACAAGGCACCCAATACAAGAGTTGGCATGCTGACATCTGCACCATTGTGAAACCAAAACCTTGGTCAAGATGTCACATTGATAGGCTATGATACCATGTTTGAAGGAACTGCTGCTGCTTCATGTGTCACTGCTGCTCCAGCTTCTAAGTCATTGGCTAAGAAGCCAGAGAAGGTGGCAGAAGGATCCAAACCCTGCAAGCCCCAGTCTCCAGGGAGGCTGATTATGAGGGTGATGACTGCCTCCAGGAAGCACAGAAGAACTTTTATCTCACCTCTCTGAAAAAGGGAACTGAAGTCTACACAGTGCAGAAGGATCAGGCTGAGGCTCAGGAGCCTGGACAAGGGCAGCACTAGAGGACTTGGTACTGCTAGTTCCTTTGAACTCAATAAACCAAGAGGAAGGTGTCAAGAAGGCAGCAAAGGTCAAGAACCACCTGATCCTTGACTGGCACTCCCAAGAAACCCATATTAGATGTGGCTGTGAAGGAAACCCCAAGGAAAGCCAAGAAACTGGCAACCACAATGGCCAAGAAAGCAATAAAGAGCTTAGAGGATATGAAAGCTGGCAGACCAAAAAAGGCAAAGATACAGCTAAGGGCAAAACAGTGACACCCAAGGCTCCCAAACCCAAGGCAGAGAAATTGAAAGTGGCCTCAGGCTGAGAAGGTAGTGTGCAAGAAGTAGATGCTGTATGAGCACAGACAGTGTCCTGCTTCAAGGGCACACACTGTAAATCCTTTAATTGAACCATTGATTGTTGTCATGTTTCCCAATACTTGAACACAGTTCCCCAAAGGGAGATAATTAACAGTAGTAATTAAAATTCCCTGTTTTGCAATAAAACTCAGGCTTTTTATGAAGTGTATGTGGTGTCAAGGCAAGAATTTTGGGGATCTTGACCATGGGTCAGTTTATACAGCACCAGACCTGCTGGAAGCAGGTAGGGTACACCTGTCCCAAAAGGGGAAAAGGATCGCAGCCCAGGAGTTAGCAGGGCTCATAGAGAAAGCTTTAAACTAGGTTTGAAGGGGGAGAGGGACAACACCAGGCGCACTAGACAAGAACCACAGGGTAGTGCGGATGCAATGGATGGCTACAGACTCTTGAGAAGGGATAGGCAAGGAAAAAGAGGTGGTGGTGGGGTTGCACTGTATGTCAGGGAGTGCATTGACTGCCTTGAACTCGATGTGAGTGAGAAGGTTGAATGTCTGTGTGTGAAGATCAGGGGGAAGGCCAACCAATCAGATACCCTGGTAGGAGCCTGTTATAGACCACCCAGCCAGGATGAAGCTACAGATGAAGTGTTCTTCAAACAACTAGGAGAAGTTTCACAATTGCCTGACCTCGTTCTTGAGGGACTTCAACCTACCAGATGTCTGCTGGAAGTACAACAAAGCAGAGAAGGAATATTCTGTGAGGGTCTTGGAGGGTGTGGAAGATAGATACCTTCCTAATGCAGCTGGTGAGTGAGGCAGCCGGGGGAGATGCCTGCCTGGATTTGCTGTTCACAAACACAGAAGGACTGGGGGGTGATGTGATGGTTGGAGGCTGTCTTGGGCAAAGCGGTCATGAAATGATTGAACTTTCAATCCTTGGAGAAGTCATGAGGAAGGTCAGCAAAACCTTCACCTTTGACTTCCAGAGTCAATAGCATAGACAGCAGGACCAGGGCAACGACCCTGTACTGGGTGCTGGCGAGGCTGCACCAAAAATCCTGTGTTCAGTTCTGGCCCCTCACTATAAGAGAGACATTAAGGTCCTGGAGCAGGTCCAGAGAAGGGCAACAGAGCTGGTGAAGGGTTTGGAGCACAAGTGTGATGAGGAACAGCTGAGGGAACTCTGTGTGTGTGTGTGCATTTTTTTCTGTTTAGTCTGGAGAATAGAAGGCTCTGTGGGGACCTTATCACTCTCTACAACTGAAAGGAGGATGAAGACAGGAGATGTCTGGTCTCTGCTCCCAGATAACAAACAATAGGACAAGAGGAAACAGCCTCAAGCTGCACCACGCGAGGTTCAGACTGGATATTAGGAACAATTTCTTCACAGAAAGGGTGGTCAGGCATTGTGACAGTCTGCTCAGGACAGTGGTGGAATCACCATCCACGGAAGTGCTCACATACTGTGTAGATGAGGAACTCAGTGACATGGTTTAGTGGTGGCTTGGCAGTGCCGGAGTTAAGGTTGCACTTGGTGATGTTGTAAGTCTTTTCCAACCTGGTTGATTCCATAAATTGTTTCTTCTTGCTATTTTATGCAATAGTCTGCAGGAGTTTTGCAGGGGAAATGGAGACAGAGTGTGCTCAGAGGTGTACAGCAAGAATAATTCAGGCAACCAATGAAAGCTGCAACACAGGATTTTCCAATCTGACATCAGAGCAATATTCTCCATCTTCAGGTTTCCGCTGAAACAGGTTGTGGATTCTCCATCCTTGCTGACTGTTTCAAAATTCAGCTGGACAAGGCTCTGAGCAATGTGTTCAGCTTTGAAGTTAGCTCTGCTTGCTAGCTTCCAACTTCTCGTTTTATCTCTGCTATAAACTGGGAGGTATACTATCTCAATAAAACATTTATCTAAAAATATGCACAGCTTCATGTATATTTGTCTTTATATTTAATCAGGTGAATTCTCACATCACATTATTTAGACACACTGAATTACATCTTTATCATTTATTGCATCTTTTGTTAATGTCTATTTTGTGAAAAGCGGTATTTGTATGGAAATGGCAATCTTACTAAAATGTCCAAACCAGCATTCTGAATGTCGTCTCTGCTGATGACTTTCACCAGTTCATGGGTTTTATATGCTTTCAACATAGCAGGAACAAGTACATGCAGCTTGCATTTTAATGGATAATTTGTATTATTCAAAACGTTCTTATTTGAAAAGAAAAAATTACATTGATAGCAAAAGCAGACAAATTAATTCAGGAGGTTATGCACGCTTTTTTAATAGTTATTTTTTAAATGGACTGAAAAGCCACGTCTAATTTGTGGGAGTTTATTCCAGTTTTCTACATTACAAGGAGTAAGGATGGCAGGGAACCGAGAGAAACAAAGCAATATGCTGAAGATCAGAGAGCAGGAGGTGAAGAAGAGATCCAGGAATGGAATTCAGATTTCCTGAGCCCCAGTCAGAGGGCTGTCCACAACTGTCAAGTAATGTCAGATCATGTGGTGCCAGCAGTAAATGTTATAGGATCATATATATTGAAAATACTCAAACCAAACCAAACCAAACCCAGATCACACACACACAAAAAAAAAACAACCCAAAACCCAAACAAAAAAACCCTGAAACACTCACTTTAAAAGAAACCAAAACCCCAAACTAAAAACCTTTTGGGCTTAAACCCAGCTATTCTTTCTGCAGTAGAAGTGTTCTTTCTGGATGGGTTGCAAGCACCACTCCTCACTCTGAAGGACAAGCCCACACCCCAGCCTGCAGGATGCCCCTCAGGGACCCCTCTGACCTGAGAGGCCTGATGACAACATGCTTTTTTCATGCTGTGGGTTCTTGTGGAAAAGATCCAGGCAGTATGGAGCTTCTAGGTGGCATGGCATCTGCTTTTCTGTGCTTTTCTGCCGTACTACTCTTTCTCCCTGCCTTGTTTCTGCCACCTCAACACATGTGGTTGCTGTCTGCACAGCGCACAAGTTGACCTGAGGTGCCTTTCCTGCTCTTTCCTGTCTTTCCCTCCAGAAAACCCATAGCTTGGCAGCAGACGGAGCCATGGTGCGTGAGAAACAGAGGGCAGTAGAAAAGGAGTGCTGGCATGGTCCAAGCACTACCCCTAGCCCCACTTGGCAATGTCACATGTCACCTCATTGGGCACCATTACTGCTGCTCCACTCAACCCCACTGTCTCTTCACGTTTCTTTCTCCCAATTA
Organism: Forpus xanthops; assembly: GCA_032466535.1. NCBI lineage: Eukaryota > Metazoa > Chordata > Aves > Psittaciformes > Psittacidae > Forpus > Forpus xanthops. The sequence continues at coordinate 28,742 of JASSUY010032322.1, forward strand.
ATATACAGAGAGGAAACAAAAGGGATGAGGAAAACAGAGGCAGAGAACGAAGAGGAGAATGAGAGATGGGAACGGGGAACAAGCTTTCCTTGTGCAACAGAAACCTCTTGGTGTGGCCAGCTTTCCTTGTGGGAATCTTCAGCTCTGTATGTCCAGCAATGTGAGGTATCAGTTCAAATTGAGGACCAGACATCACAGCACTGGAGTTGAAACAGCAGTCTTCAGATTGGCAGCACTTACTGATACTCAGGAGCCGTGACAGCAAAATGAGCAAGAATCATTGTGTGTGAAGTGACTGCAGGCCATATGATCCCTAAAGAATAAACTGAATTACAACTGATGGCATGTTGTGTGCTCTGTTCACACAGCTGATGGAATAGGTCAATAGAGGGACACTGCAAAGACCAAGAAAAGCTCATGAGTACAGCAGGGACAGGCCTGTGTGGATGGGACCAATACCTACAGCAACTTGGGTTGAGGCTGTTTTTATGGCAATGACCTGAGACAGGGACATCACAGCATTAGCCAGGAAAGTGCATTGATTCTAGGGGATCATGCTGTGCAATAACCTGCATTGTATGGTTTAGTCCAGAAGAACTATGGGACACTGTCAGAGGCAGTTTAATGGGTAATTTGGGCCACAGCTAAGTTTGTTTTAGAAATAATCATATAAATCCTAATTTGACTGCTTGCACATGAAGACAGTGCCTGGAATCCCCCATGTTTTGCGTGCTCCATCTTTTCAACCAAAATATGATATACAGTGTGTGATGAATCTAGGCAAAAGTCAGACATTCAATAAAAAAATAATTTTCCTAATCCTTTTGACCTATATGTGTAATTTTTTATGCAGCCTTTCAGTTATTCCCATTACTGACTTAAATAGCTCCAGTGAACAAATTCTTCTTTGCTTGTAAGATTATCACAGCTCTTCTCCCAGTTTAGCCATCTTACCATTTTACGTGGAGATTATAATATGCCACCAGCAGGTCATGGCAAATGCACAGTGAAAAGATGCAATCTCAGCACAAATCTCATGGGCTGGAAAGAGTTATCCCTGTGCTCAGCAGCTACCAACTATCAGGAACATCTAGCACAGCTATCCATGGTAAAAAAAAAAAAAATATTAAAGACAATTTTCTGTACCTATCTCCAGAAAAAAAGAATAACCTCCCAGGAAGATCTGTGATTCACAAATGAAGGGAGGGCTAGTATGGAGCAAAAAGGACCGAATGACAGATTTGGGCTGTAATCAAGTTTCCTCTCAAAGCTGGAGGAAACGTAGCTAGAGACAAATAAACCCAAACACATGAGAATTGCCAAGAATAACAGGAAATAAATTTTCTTTTAATATTTTTGTGTGCATTATATGGACTCTAACATTAAAACAGTGTTCTCCTGGAGAGGAGCACCTCTTCCTGTCCCTGCTGAAAGCAAGCAACAGAAAGGCTTCTAAACATTCCCCAAATTGTATGAATGTTAATTTTCTATATACTTTACAGTAGCTATGTTATACAGTTATATAACTATTTCTATATCAGCTTACATTCAGCTCTAAATACAGAGTGGAGACTATGCCTGGTCCAACTGCCAAGTGCTTCCTGTAAGATCTCGTCTCATTCCTGCGAATTCCACAGGCATCCCAGCATCGTAGTCATTGGCTACCAGTGACTTAAATGGCTTTGAGATCAAGCTCTCAGTGCCCTCCCCCTACAGAAATGCATACACTCTTAGTACACAGAAATTCCTCTTCCGTTCCCAGTCTCAGGAGCCTTGAGTACTCAAGAAGAGCATCATCTTCTGTGCAGAGGTATGATGCCCCTAGGTATAGGATGAAATTCCAGTCACTGCCTAACTTGGAATTCTATCTGATGCATACTGGATTAATACACAGAGATTTACCCCATTTATGGCAAAGTTTGACCTTATATGGAATAAATCTGTGTCAGCACAGAGTGCGATCCCCTACACAGAGGATGGAACCAGCTTCTTGCTGCATAGAGCAGGAGGGGCTCTTACCTCAATTGTTATGCTCTTTTTTTTTCAGAGAAATCTGCTTCTGTGCAGCAAACTGTCCCCTATATTGTGTGTCCTCAGCTCTATGCAGCAATCAGTACTTCTGCAAGGCTGAAGAGTACTCAGTTCAGCAGCAGAGTATATATATATTACATGACAGGGATGAATGCCTACTCTAGCAAACTAATTTTCTGTTATTTGGTAACAATGGTTAGATATCCTAGAGATAGGGTCTTGCTGATCCTCTGCTGCAGTGAGCTAAGCTGCTTAGCCCTGATGCCCCACAGAATCATGTCACTAAGAGTCATGTAGAATTCACTTCAGACAGCTCTTCCCCACTTACCCTACCCAGTCTTACACTGAAACCTACATATATATACCTGGAAGTGTTCTCCATATAGCTGGAAAATTAAGTTCTCAGACAGACATCCAATGCTACCAGAGTAAATTCTTCTCCCTAGATCGGCCTGCAGATACCTTTACCTCCCCACCAGCACCTGGCACTGTGCAGGTCAGCACAGCCAGAGAACCCACAGGAAAACTCAGGATCCCAGATAACAATTCTTCTCCCAGATCCCATTCCAATGTGTGACTCCCTTCTGTTTTGTGCAGGAGCTCCCAGGTCAAGAGGTAGGAACTCAAGTGGAGATATTGAAAGCAGGCTCAGCAACTGGAGAGTGTGGAGGTAGCCAGACCAAGACAAGTCACCAGGATAAGTCAATTCACTGCAAGTTCTCAGTACTACAAAGACAGACAAGTTCTTTCTTGGTTTTAGGAGCAGCAGCAGCTATACTTATTGCTCCCTGGAACTTGCCTGGAATGGGCATCAAGAGATTTCTTCAATGGGAAGGGAGTGACAGACAGTAAGAGACAGCACTCTGCTCCAATACAATCCTCTTGAGAAAAACACAATGCCATACAAAATCCAGGAGTTTCCCTTTTGGTAGCAGTTGTGTGTGAGGGAGGCAATGGGCTTGAGACAAAGAACTTCCCAGAGGTAGTTATAAATGCCATACAGGGACAAGGTTTGCCTTGGGTTGAGGACAGCTCATATCCCAGTTCTGTCACTTCTCTGAGGCCAGCAGGCACAGGAGGAGGCTGTGCCATCATACGGCAGAGAGGCTCAGGCTGACTAGCCATAACCAAACTCATATCAATGACATGTAAGAAACCTAGACCAGGAGTCGTAAGGCACAAAGGTCTGCACTCCTTCACATGAAATGCAGCTTAGGGCATCTGTACCATTGGAGAGGACAACATCCTGTCCCCATGGCTGTCTCTCTGCAAGGGCAGAACAAGAGAAGATGCAGCACATTTATAAGGACCTCTGGAAAATGAACAGTTCATGTAAAGGCAACCAGAGAAAAGAGGGGAGCATCTCACCTCCTCAGCAACAGATTCAGAAGATGGCAACAGCCACTGAGACAGACTAGCACAGAGGTGACTCTGTATACTACAGCATCTGAAGAATGTGGGGAAAGGCAGAGAAGCAAGGAAACAGTGTAGAAATCACAAACAAGGACTTGTCTTGGGTTGTAGGTAGTGGATGATGATTTCTCTTCTCTCGTACTGTTGGTAGCTCACAGAGCATCAGGCCTTCTGCGCTGCTGCTCCAGGAGCTGTCTACAAGAGAGGTGCAGCAGTTGCCCAGATCGGCGGAGACGTCGAGAAGGAAGGCCAGCCAGCTGGCGACAGATCTCATCTGAAGAAACAGCAGACACATACAGGTTGACTGATAATCAAAGCTTCCTCCAAACTCTTCACCACCAGAACAGTTACATCCTTTACTGAGGTACATACTTCAACAGAGGTACATCCTTCACTGCATCTACAGAAGCTGCTGGAACTGGTGAATCCTCATATTCATGAGGCAAGCAAACAAGTCCTTACGCTTTTATTCATTTCCTTCTGGCTTTATTCATGCAGAATACATATTAAAATCACCCATATTTTGCTGCAAAAAATGCACAAGAAATCTAGACTGGATTCTCTTTCTAGTCATGAACAGAAATACTGAGAGTTACTCTTTAACCTCAAAGACAAGATTGAGTAAAAGTGTGTCTGGGGCTAACAGAGCGTGTTCAAGATTGAGGAAGGCATAGCTCTCATACTTCTTGATAGTACAACATCTACTTCCCAGTGTTTACTTCATTAGAGCTGCCCCAACCAAGTCCAGGGAAACTACTACACATGGATTGCAGTTGGGTAGTTAGTTAGCTTGGAGACTGCATCATCAGACAGCTGTAGCTACTCAGCTTGGCTAGCTTGGGTCATCACTTACCTTGCATGACCTCGTTCTCCTTGCAGACAATGCGAGAGCACACCTCCTTGTTTATTACGTACATGCGACGCACACTTGGAGGACCACCAGGAACACGCCAAGGACAGAAGCAAAAGGCACAGGGACACAAAGAAACAAAAATGGGATACAGGCAATAAACATACTCAGGGATACAGGAAATTAAATAAAAATTTTAACTGATGAGGAGGCAAATTCAAAATCTTTAGGATTAGTTAGTCTAGACTAAGGCTGTTGTCAATAGGAAAGTAATCTTTGCCAAGACTTCATGTGATGGCCAAATATCTTAAACACAGATTACAATATGGGGCACATTATAGCTCCTTAGTGCTGCACAGATAATAGCTATTGTGCTGTTTTAATCAATCACCCTAAAAGGACACACTGAGGATAGGATTCATTTCACCAACTGGTTCCCTGAGGGAAGCTCTAAATTTCAACAGAAACAAGTGCGGAACTGGACATGCCATTTCTGGAGATTTTTTAGGGCTCTTCTTTGGGACTGCTGGTTTCTTACCTTGTAACACAGAGGTAGCTGATACACTGCTTTACTGGCTTGTGGACAGAGTACAGGCGTGTGCAAGGGAACTTTTCTTCACGGCAATCTGGGAACACATACACAGAGGTGCAGTTCAGGATCATAGACAAGTGCAATCATGCTGGCACACATACAACTTCATCACTAAGTACTGTCCACCAGGATTCTAGGGAAGGCCCTTAACCTCTATTTTCCACTCTCTTGTGGAAAAGAGAGATGAAAATGGTTTAGAGAAAAAGAAAATAAGGCAGACTGAAATGCAAAACAAGCCCACTGGGAATCCTCAATTCAGAAGGCACATGCTGTAAATAGGAGAGACACAAATAAATGAAGTACAAATTGTAGTCTCGTGTTTAAGGCACACATTTCTACACGTCTGCAATCCCACACTTCAGGACACAAATCTAGTTCCTTTCTTTTCCGGACAATGAGCCCTGTGCAAAACTGTGATGGGTTTTCTTGCATTTCCTTCTGAAATACCAGGCCTTGCCCACTGACAATGACAGAAGATTGAGCCAGAACACGTGGGCTGGTGATCTGCCAGTTCCACCCCTTCCTGCCATGCCACCCAGAGGAAGACTTCAGCTTCCGCTACCATCATTTTCCAGTACTTCTAACTTGAGGAACAGGGTGAAGGGAATTGTCCAGGAAATAAAGTTCAGTGTTCATCCAGCAACCGCCTGGAGAGGTAACAGGGTGGGTGGAAGTAGGTCTGGGAGCCGGTGCAGGCAACAAACTTCAACATACCTGCTGAAGCTGTTGTAGTTTCACTGTCAGACTGAACTGGAATACAGAAGGTAGCAACATTAGTGCGATTTACTGTAATTCCTTCGTAGACATGAGCTTACTCAAAACAAATAACTGGAAAGCTCCTTCAAGAGTGATTTCTAACATGGAAAAGGATTTCATTGTTACTGACTTGAAATCGCATGAGAAGGTACAAATCCAACATGAATCTAATGGCAGCTACCCAGCCAACAATGCCAAAAATCTGCCCAAACTTCACCAGAAAGCATTACCACTACTATTCAAAATTATACTGTAAGGGCATCTTGGCTTATATTTCAAAAGATCAGGTAAATTCATTTAGTTGCTGTGATTGCTGTCCATATAGACAAGAAGCAAAGGAGCCTGTATCTGTCTCTTCCTAAGAAACAGTGACTGCTTTAGGAGACAGCATCTCCAGACCACCACTTCTTTAATGTCCACGAGAAAGGGTCAAAAGGAAGTTGCTTTGCTATGATAAAGCAACCCACCTATGCAACAGTCAACCAGTGCATTTTATTATTTACCCAGTGACAAACTGGAAAGGAACTTGGAGAACTGACTGCCTGTGTATGTTTTCATTGACAGTTACAGAGAACTTCTACTCCTGTTTACTCCTGAAGCATAGACAAAACACATGTGTGCAGAGATAATGAGGGTTTTGGGTGTTAGGGTTACGTTTAGGGCAGTCAGGAAAGTCAGGTGTGCAAGGGACTGAGCAAGGAGGGTCCCCAACATTTGGGTCTGAACCGAGAATAAACTTACCAGGACTAAGAAGCACAGGCGGTGTGACAGCTGCAGCTGGAAAAAGAGAAGATGTTCTGAAAGATCCTAATTTCAGCCTTTTTCCCCCTCCCACAGTTCTGCCGGTGGCTCACCACTCCTGACCGGTAGCCATCCCACACCTGGTTCACAGACAACACTTATCACGATGTTGTTATTTGATTTGTCAGAGTGATTGCAGGCTTTCATTGCAAATATGTGATGTGTCTTAGAGCTGATGTGACACTGTAGAGCACAGATGGGTCTCATGGCACATACATTGTAAAGAATTTCTGCTTGGTCCCTTCACACTAAGTGTTTTGAAGCCAAACTCTGCTGTAAAGTCAGCACATTTAATCTTTTTCACCAACCAGATGTGTTCTCCCTCTCCTTGCCCTTGCTTGGTCCCCCACCCTTTGAGATGGAGCTGAGAGACTGTCCCCGCAGAGAGACACCCTCACCGAGGCCAGAAGCGCTGGATTTGAAACAGGACTCATCTGAAAGAAGTGGGGAGGCTCCTTCTTAAGCCTCTGGCCCTCTCCTCCATTGAGTGTGTCAGGATCAGTCCAGCTTGTAAATGCCCACACTCCCATGTCCTTCCCCTGGGTCTGTCTCCACAGAGAGTCTCGGCTCTTTAAGGACGGACATTGCATGCTCTAAGTGCTCATTTTCCAAGTGTCCTCTATCTACCCTACCTTTTGTAAAAATTTTACTGCCCTCAAGGACATAGCCACAGACACAGCAGGGAAAACAGTACTAAAAGAACAATATTGCAATCTCTCCATCACACTGCTGCTCAGAGTTTGCTTTATTACTGCCTTTTGGGTTATTTTGCCACCTCTGCCTCCTGAGCACTCAAGCATGGCTGCTAGTTGCCAACAGAGATAGGCTGTGTCCCAGTGCTGCCCAGCTGACAGGTGAACCTGACCAATTCCCCTCTCTCATCATTTAATTTCTTCCTTTCTGCAACTTTCTCTGGAAACCAAGACTCTGTCACCTTTAGATTTCATGGTTTCCTGCAGTGCAAGTGGCTTCAGAGAGCCCTAGTACACCAGGTGAGACTGGCATTTGCTTGCAGAACAGGCCATTAAGACCCAATGAATTCACCTCCCTGAATGGAGCTCAGAAAGGACTCCCAGACAGCCATAAATGCTGAAAGAACATTGCTAGATGTCAGAAGTGAAGAAGAGGCATAATGAGCAATTTCTAGGTCTGTGCAGACAGAAGTAAAGACAAAAACAGAAAAAGAAGCCTAAAATTGCTGAGAGATAGGAGCTTACCAGGGGTGCTGATAAGAGAGTCAGTGCTAACTTCACCTGGAAAAGAGAATATCCTTGAGAAAGCTTGTCTTTAATTTGTGGTCCCTTACATAGCTAGCATGAATTACCTTAGCCTCCATGGTAGGTTCACGAGACAGCAGGTTCCAATCCTGTAGATACATAAATAAACACAGTACCCCCATCCCACCGGTACCCATCCCCCTTTTGCATGAAAGGCCTAGGACTGGATTTCTTAGTGCAAAGGTTGCATCAACCATTACTGAACTCAGTTCATATTCAGAGCATCTCGATGGGAAAGACAGGCATCTGAAACGGGTGCTCTGACGGCTCCTGCAGCAGTAGGACTGACAGCTGAGGTACTCCCTACAGAAAAGGAAGGAGACAACTCCAGAACCCAGCCTTGACTGCAGAAATTCATCAGCAGATGAGTTTCTTTGAAAGGTAACTGATGGCAAAGCTGGGGTAGGTGTGATGAAGCAGGAAGGGAAGGAAAGCTTGGTGGACATGTTTTAGACTGGCCTGGAAAGCCCTGGGTATTACATATGGCTGGATCATAGCCGGGAGATGTCTGGTGGCTTAGCCAGGGGCTTCAGTTTGTAGAAAATGTAAGTTCTTGTGCTTTTTTTTGGGTGCTGAGGCATGATGTAAGCATACACTTTAATCTTTTTATCATTCTATCTTATGTCACAGAAATGGAAACAGGTCCAGATGGACAAAGCAATTTACCCCCGACAACACCACCAGTATGAAGACCAGCCAAAATCCTTTCTCAGCGGCCTTCATTGCTATAGCACCATGGCACTTGTGCATCATTGGGATTTTGCCAAGCATTCCATGGCTGAAGAGTAATCAGCTCTTGTGGATCTCCCACAACCCTTGACTGTGAACATAACTTCATGTGCTAAGTGTTCAGGACTCCAACACTAGTGAATTACTTGTAAAGAACACACAACACTTAGCAGGTTGTCTTGGAGGGCTTGTTTAATCTCCATTGAAAGGCAAACTCACAAATGTCAGAAGGAAAAAAAGAACATCACTTGCAATTAAACAGGCTGTAACACCACAGAACATCTGCGTCACACGAGCAGTCTTTAGCATATAAGATGCCTGTAATACCAGTTGCACTTTCCAGTTCTTGCCCATTGACCACCCATGGAAACCAGTCTGCAAGAGCAGAAAGAGGGGAGCGAAGAAAGGACACAGAGATTTCTACAGCCTGCAGCCCTTGTGAAATGTTTATGAGATGCTTATCTGTCCAGGAGGCACCACTGCCCTCTGCTGAAAGGAGAAATGATCTCTCTGCATCAGACTCCACCGCTGGCTGGGTTTGCTGTTAAGAGACTGAATACAGCAGGCCTTGATCCTATCCCTGTTGCTTCCACCAGGGTCAAATGCTAGGCACAGGGACAAGATAGTAAATACCTCTAGATCTGCTACCAGACTTTGTATTTCTGAACCCCCATTTGATGCACTTGCAAGACAAACTGCACATTGTCCCTCTGCTCTGCAGGTCGGCCAAAATCCCTACCCCCATTTTATAGAAGAGTCATGGAAATTATTTTCTTGGGGTCACAGACTGAGTCCTTGGCACTTTAAGAAACAGACTGCAGGTCTTCTAGCTCCTTAGGCAAATAATTACCCCTCCATCATGCTGCACAGAGCAGATAACCTTTCTCCTCTCAGCACTTGGGTGTGCTGGAGAGTGAGAATGATGAAAGCCTGTCTGTGCATGCTGTGTTGGAAGACAAGAAATTGAAATTGAGCTAAACTGTTTGTTTGTCCAAATATAAAGGGTGAGAGAGCTGCTTCCTACAGCAGCCAGGAATAGGAAAAATATTTCCTGCTAGCCACAGAGAAGGGAAATGTCTGCATAACTGGGGTGGGATGAAAGAAGGAGTTGGCAGGAAAACCCCAGTGAACCGGGGCACTGTAGGGATGTGTGCAGGAGCAGCCCCAAACCAGTACACCCTGTCTTCTTAATTCAGCCTTTAGCTTTCTGCTCTTAATGGTAGCACTCATGGCTAAAAACTATCGGGTCTTAAGCTTTAGTCTTAGATTTTCCTCATTCCAAGAGCAGTTACTTGCAGGCTGAAGAGGGACTCTTGGGACCCTATATAATCCTGCTCTGCAGCATTAGTCACTAGACCCTGCTATTCCCTTCCCCACCCAGCTGCCAGAGAGGGCTCAGCTGCTGGCAATGGACCCAGGGAGAGCCAGACATGCATAATGACTTAAGTGCACAATGTAGTGCAGTCCAAAATGTTCCCTGTTCTGGCTAATCTCTTAATGGTAACAAGCAGAGGAGAAAAAAAATATATTGAACACTTTCTCACTTGTTTCTGATACAAAATGAAGGACACAGATTCTGAAACCACTGCAGAGGCCAGCGGTGCCAGATCTGAAATAGGAGTCATACAGAATAAGCAGGGAGGCTCCCCAACCTTTCTGACATTGAAAATTCAGCTGTTACAGCTTTTCTTTCCCTCCCCTCCCAAGAGAACCAGAAAACTGGTCCAATTCTAAAACACCAGGACAGAAGTGAAGCGAAACTTCTGCATATCAGACAAAACAGGTGACTTTCTTATCCCATTTTCAGTCTCTTGAACTTACATTTGCTATGGTATGCAATTCATACACTTAATAAACAACTGGACTTTACTGCTCAAGTTGCTGTAAATTCATCCTTGAGGTCTAAAACTGCTATCCTGATTCACTGCTCAGAAGCTTACCCAAAACCAAAAGAGGCAGTGGGAGACCAGCTGGTGATTCCTGTTTTTTTTCCAAGTTATAAAAAAAAATAAAAAATCCAACAACTGAAAAACAACCACCAAAGGAAAAACAAACAAACAAAAACCCCCAAGAAAACAAACCCAAACCAAACAAACTCAGAAATGATAAAACAAAATACACAAAAGTAAGAAATATTCCTCTCAGCAATGCATCATAAGAGCCACAGCCTTTTTTTAATTCCTCTAACTTTGTAGGTTACCTACAAGCTCATTTCTTGGATGCCTCACCTCCCTGCTTCAGTCACATACTAGACTGTGCACCTTTACAGGAAAAAGTGCTGCGACTGAGATCAGAATCAGGCTTCAGTATGAGAAGGACCAAAGAGCGTAGACTGGAACATCCTGATTTGATTGTGATAGGTGCAGTCATCTGTCTCCTATACATACAGTTTCACAGTCTTTCCTGTGCTAGGCTTTTTTCATTCACTGCAATTAATCCTCTGCTGTCTGTCCTGAGTCTTCAGATTATAATGTCTAAATAACTCCAAGTAAACAAAGACGTGGAGCATCAGACCAGAACCACAACAACCAAAGCAGAGAGATGGCTTCCACTATGGAGGTCAGGTTTCTCACAACTGCTATGTAAAGAACCTACAAAAGTTCCTGGCAGCAGAGTGGCCTGGAATGGAGCCATTCTTGCAAAAATCACTTGTGACAGCAAATGCTCCACAAGGATGACAGAAGAGATTTTGTGGAGCACTGGAAGATGTTCTGCAGATCATGCCAAGCCAGGTAGCACAGCAGTTTACAGTCAGCACAAAGCACAGCTACCCCTCTTTCTCAAACCAACCTGGCTGTTTTGCTTACCCAAACATCCCTGCAAGTAGAAGCTGTGGACTGCTGGTTTTTGCAACACCCAGTACTTACTGAAGAGTGGACACACACGGGAACCAGTTCCTAGTTCTTAATTTTTTTCTTTACAATCCCTGTATCCACTTTGCATTTCCTGTTTTGCTCCTTCCCCTTTCACTGACCATCTACGTGTCTTTCTCCTTAGGTCACTGCACATCAGCCTGTGTAAGAAACTCCGTGGGGCCAGGGTGGAGGAGAGACCTTTCCCCTGGCACAAGGACTCACCATCTGAGAACAAGGAGAGTGCTAAGAAACACAACAGTATACAGACTCCAGAGGTCTTCATCACTGTGGAGCAGAAGAAAGAGGAGTCAGGGGAAAGCGAAGGCTGGAACTGGGATAACCTCCCCTAAGGCACAGAAGCTCTTTGCTTGCTGCCTCAACTTCCACACAAGATAAGCTGGCCTTCTTAGCCCTCCCTCCTATGCACCTCCCTCCTCATCTGGCCAGTTTTCCAGGTGTTTCTGAAATGTTTTGGACTGAACATATAGCTCCCATCTGCTTTCTTTCTCTATCCATCTTTCTTCATTCTCCATCTCTTTTCTCATCCATGTGGCTAAGCCCCCTCCATGCACACCCAGCACGCAAAGAAAAGTTTATCCTTGTTATCTCCCTCTGCTCTCTTCTACCTTTAGGTAATCTTGAGGAGCACTGAAATAATAGACAGGATCCCCATCACTTACTGCAGCCCTCGGTCTCCACTCCCGGCAGCAGCAGCCGCTCTGTCTTTTCCCTTCGGCAGTCCCCCCACTCTGGCTATTGGGTAAATCACATGCAGCCACACCCAGAACACGTTCTGCTTTTAGTTGTCTTCAAAATACAATTTGGGGAAGGCAAAAAAAAAAAAAAGAAAAAAAAAGCCAGCGAGATGGTGGGACGTGGTGTCATCATGCATCTGGAATGATGGGGGGAGCGAGGAGAGGCAGCTCACACCCTCATTCCAGAGTTTACGGTTCCCCGAAGGGAGCCCGCTCCTCCCATTCCCCCAGGACGGCCCAGCACCAGGGATGGATTTTTGTGTTTGTGTTGTGTCCCGTTCCACTTCGCCCTCCTCAGGCGCTACATCCAGCCTTGCTTCCCCACTCTGCTCCTGCCTCTTTCCACCCCAGCCCTCCTGTCCTCTTCTCCTCCTCTTTCCCTGCCTGCCTCCCGCAGCCCGCGGACCCCGCATCCCTGCTTGCCCTAACCGACGGGATCCCCTTGCCGCGGGGGACAGGCAGGACGCGGGCAGCAGCGCCCAACGGCGCGGGCAGATGGCGGGCTGGCCCGCAGCCAATCGGCTGGCAGCAAGGGTGGCGACATCACCCCGCTTCGCGCTCCGGCGTCTCCCGACGGGATGAAGGTTTGGAGCGTGGATGTGGCAGCCCAAGGACCAGGCTCAGCGGCAGGGGGACACGGAACAGGCACCGTGCACAGGGTGCCTTGTGCCTCCAAGCGTGATGCGTTTTTGGGCGGGGGAAGCTCGTGAGCCCCACTGGAATGTCTACTCTCCCTTAACCCTTCTTCCAACATCATCCCATGTCCTGATGCTTTCCAAGAGGCGTCGTTTCCCTTTTCTGTTTCTGGAATTGCTCCTGTGGTTCTGAGGAGGCACTGGCTGGATGATGCCCCCTGTATGATCTTCAGGGCTCAATCAGCCCTGAAGCCAAGGAGAAGGCTTGGAAATAATCTGAACTCCCTACAGCAATGAAAGATGGGAAACCTTGCAGGGGAAAGCCGTGTCCCCTAAGGCTTATCCTGGTAGCTAGGTAACCTTCGTTTGTTTTCAATAAGTTGAGGACTAAGAATAAAATCCTATAATGCCTTGTACACAGTCACTAAGGAAATCCTCACTATGCCCTCTCTGCCACAAAAGACAGAAAACTGTTACCTGCATGTGACGTAACTAAAGCTACCACTTCTCACCTAACAGTGGCTGAGCATCAGTTGTGGCAGTGCCCAAGAGAAAAGACAGAACCACTGCTTCCTATTTCTGATCCTCCTTAGACTTGTAGGGGAAGCACTGGTGGTGGTCCATAACACAAGAGGAGTAGAGGGGATGGGGAAAGCTAGGCATTTCCCTGCTCAAAAGGGCATTTCCCTATGGACCCAAGCACCATCACTCACTGGAGTAAGACACCACCATTCCTATTTTCAGGGACTGGCTAAAACTCAATCCACCGGAGATGGCAAAAGGCACTTAAACAACCAAAAGAAAGTGACAGAAGTTGTAACCATGCCTTGGTTTGAGGAATCCTCCAGTACTTTCTGGAAGTTCACTTGGCAGTATGTTTGGGCTACACCTTTCCACACTGCTTGCTTTGTTTTTTTGTTTTTCTCTGTGCCCTTGTGTTGGCATTCAATCCTCTGTTGCTGCCTAACTGACAACCAGAATATCTTGAAGACCTCATGAGTCCAGAACATGTTTATTTGGAAACACTCAGTGATGGCGAATGCGCTGGTCTAGTGATGTGGGGATGTACCACCATCTCCCACAGTGCAGGATTCACCTCTAGTCCTGAGCAAGGTTTCTTCTGATTGCTTTTGAGCTTTATTTCTGTTTATTTCACTGTGTCCCCCCCTCCCCTGCCCCGTGCACCCCCCCCAGTCCACCTCCCGCTGCTCCGTAGACCTCTTGTGCTCATCACCACTCGTCCATTTGGACAGCTTGGTGCAGGTGCGGGGAATGCTCCTGCCGATGGAATCGCTGGCTGGGAAGCAGTTCAGTATTCCGTATACCAGATAAATCGCAGTGAAGCGGTCTCGCTGATTTTGCTCGTTGTGGACACCGGAGGGAGCTGCAGCACACCGGCATGAGAAGCTCCATTTTGACTCTTGCAGTCCAAGCGCATTCATTCTTCGAGAGGTGGCTCAGTGTCTGCAGGCCCCGATCTAGTTATGAAGGCTGTCGGCTTAGCTCTCGTTTGCCAGACTACTGGATTCACAACTGTTTAAACAGTTTGCTTTTTGGGATAGAAAAGAACCTTGTTATTTCCCCCACACCCCATGCTTTTCCCATGACATTGTCAAAGATAGCTGGACAGCCCTCATGACTGGAGATATGAATAATGAACATCCTCCTGCACCTTCCCTTCTCATTCATGATGCAATCTTCTGCTTTGTGTACAGCAGTCCTTCTCCAGCAGAGGGTATTGGGGACATCTACAGCATATGACTCAAGGTGACTCTTCCCTCTTAAAGTCAGGTATTGGTGCCACAGTATGGTGTGAAGCAGAACTATGCCACAGTAAATAGCAAAAAGAAAACACTTCGTGTTTTATTGTGTACACTTATATATGCATGCATTTTATATGCATAAGCATGTATTTGCTTAAGCTGCACTGACCACAGTGCCTGTAGCTGCTTTACCTAAGATCAAGACTGTGATTCAGCAAAAACTCCTCCTTCCAAGCTGGTACTGATTCCATTATGTTACCAGGATGCTGTAGCGATGGTAGAGTGGCATTTTGGATGAGACACAAAATCAGTTTTCCTGGAAATTAAAATCTCCTAGTGCATTTCACCACAGAGATTATTGTAGGTATACTATTTGGGACAGACTATTCATAAAGGTCTTAGGCATTTAAATGCCTACTGACTTCTCTCCCTCTGTTTCCAAGGGCTTCACGTACTTTCACAGTAACAGGGCATTAAGTTACATCTGAGTGATGAGAATTAATGAACTGCTGTAAGATGTTTGAATATATCATGTCAATAATGCAGCACTTCTGGTTATGTCAACTGGAGCTGAAGTGAGTTTTCTTGGTACCCACACTGCTGATGGGCTCCATAATACCTGAAGTCTGACACTATCCTGCAGTTGTTACACTGGTGCTCCTGAGATTGTCAGTAGGAAGGTACATGAGATGAAGGCCTCATCCATCTGTCCCCAGTTTTGGGAGTTTACATCTGACTTTGTATCCAACCCCTTATAGAAATGTAAAGACTGTAAAGTACAGGAGCCTGGGCATGATTCACCTCTCTTTGACCAATGGTCATACTTTCTATAATTGCAACTACAAGAATAAGGAATTCTTCACCCCTTTATTTCCAAATCAATAAGCTAGTGTTTAGGCAGCAGGCAGTTTTGCAGTCACAAAATACCCTAAGGGAGTCCACGAAACTCTTAATTATCTGCCCAGCTCCTTCAAATCAGTTCAACATTTGCTAAGTGCTGAGCACAAGAAGAGGCAGACTCAGAGCTTTTTGCTGTTTGGTTTGTGATTTGGCCGCATGCTTCAGCTTCTCATGGCCAACAGGGCTATGGTGAGAAGTTGTCAAGACCTTTAATCTTCCCCTGCTGTGCTTTGGGGTTGCTTTCCCTTCTCTCTTTATAGTTCTTACTATTACAAACATCCTTACTTTCTGGTCCTTTGTACTGTCTCAGGGCCAATGCTCCCTGGGTGTTCACATGTCCCTCTCAGCAAGCCCCTTTCTTCAAGCAGTTGAGTTTAAACACAGCTTCCCTCGGGGTACATTTTCTGAGACCACTCTCTCAGGGAGAGAGGTAACACTTGAGGCTTAACAAATATATAAACCCCATCGCTAAGCCCAGTTATGTATGTACATATAGACTTTGGACCACATAGAAACACCACTTTTAATTCAACTAGTGCAAGTTTTCCATACAGATGAGCTGTGGCCATGAGTTAAACACCAATAAGGACACAATGGATTCTTCTTCCCCTTCTCCCACCTTTTCTGGGCATCACAAACCTCGGAGCAAAGTCAGCACGATTAATCCATCACAGGGCTGGCACTGGAGCAGTAGCCATAGCTGTCTAAAAAGTCACTGCTGGGAAGGTGCTAATCTGATGTTCAACTTCGCCGTGCTGAGGCATACATTGCTCTGAGATCCTTACACAACCTAATGAGCCCACTAGTGGGGCTACAGAGAGCACCGGATATTACAAGATCAAATCAGGATCAGCTCACAGCACCTGAACGGGGCATGGCCTTTCAGTTAAAAGTGGCACCAGAGGAAGGGAGGTGTATAGGCGCGTACATCAAGAGGATGCTTTGTGGGTGAACAGAGAGAATGGGAGCAAAAACAGTAATTAAAAATAAAATAATAGTATAGCATAGTATCATACCACATAGTGTTTATTATCATAAAATAGGATACCCCATGAGCTTTCAAAGATACTGAGGGAAAGAGACAAAAGTGGCAACTTTAAAAACAATTTAAATTATGCAACATTTAAGAAAAGATCTGTGGTCCGGGCCATATCCAAAATAAGTACACTGTTGCAGTTCTTCTCAGTGTCAGCACGGACTGCACTTACTCTGCTTCTAAAAGGAGGCAAGAAAGGAGAACAGCGGCTGCACTGAGTAGAAAAGATGCGAGTCATGCTACATGTTAACAGACAAATTGCTAAGAGTTTATATTGTGGGGAAAATTAGGAAGCACCACTTTTCAGGTTTTTATCCCCCCATTTCCAGTGCCTTCTCAGGGACTGTAAAGGATGACTTATCTTTTCAATGCTCATTTAAGTTTTATTCTACAGTTGATGTTAGAGGAATTTGAACAGAGATTTTGGGCATTACTGCAACTGCGTTGCTATAAATCGCTGTCTCTCCTGTAGGTACAGCTGACTTTAATCAGACCATTTGAATTTTCTTCTGATCTCCACCTAGAAGTCAGTATTCTGACTTTATGGCAGACAAAAACCAAGACAAGTTATGTTAATGAAGCTCTGTCCTGATGTGATACGTGTACAGGTAAAGAGCCTGCACTGATGTAGCTCACCTCAGTTTTAAAGAGATTAAACCAGCATCAAATGTAGGCCATTCTGCATCAACATGCAAACCCTTACAAGACGCCTGTGAAAAGGCAACAACACTGGTAGCTGAAAAACCTAATTTGATATTATTCTAATAATTTCTTGCCTCTGTCCATCAAGTGCAGCTGCCTCAATAAGTACCTTTTTATGAAAAAAACCTTCAACTATTCACCCGCTATTTCCTCACTTGTAATTGCTATTAGAATAAAACCACACTGGAATTTCATTTGCATGCAGCTGTATAGAATATCTGTGTTCAAATAAAAGCAAGCTTTTGCTTCCTACACTATCTAAATGTTATTTGTGTCAACCTAGCCTCTTTAGCAAGGCTCCTTTGGCTATTTATTTTATTCTCCTTCAGTGCTATTGCTGTGCCTGACATCTCGGGCCTTTCTCCTATTTATTTCTTTTACTACTATTTCCTAAGCTTTGTTTTTCCTGCATCTAAGATCTAGTATTTTTTCTCTCCCTCTTTATTTCTGTATTTCTTTTTAATTTCTCTCCTCTTCTGCATATGTCGTATTGTCGTGTCCCATTCCCCCTACATCCCTTCCAGGGCTCTTTCTCCCAGCTTCTCTCCCTGCCCAAGCTTTTCAGACTCCAGCTTTCTGTCTGTCTCCCTGGTTTCCTTCCAGTCACCTTCACTGGAATGTTGGCAGAAACATTTTTTTTCTTTGAAAACAAAGAGACTAAGCAAATGAATAAATGAAATAGCTGGAAGAGGATGGGAGGTTTCAGTTCCAGAAGGGTCTGTATTCTGCGAGATTTTTCTCACTTCTTAACACAGGAGGAGATAGTTGCACTGCCTGCCCACCCCCAGCCTCACAGGGAGCCAGGCTTCTCCCTCCCCTGGCGCGAGGACCTTGGCTGGGAGTGATGGATTGCACTGCAGTGAGCCTGGGAGCACTGCAGGGAAAAGAGGGGGAGGGATGGGGAAGGGAGGAGACACGCTGCCAGCGTCAGGACAGGAAGGATGTAGTGAGGCTGAGGAGAGGGGAGTGGAAAATGGGGAAGTGGAGGGTATGCGTTTCTGCAGGCTGCACTGTTCCGAACCGACCGGGGAGCCCAGCTGTGAGGGAGGCACAAGGCAGCGCGGTCAAGGCTGTCACAGGGCAGAGGGGCAGGCAGCAGGAAAATGGAAAAGCACTAGGGAAAGGGAGGAGGGAGAGAAAGAGTCTGAGAAAGTACAGCCTAGGTTAAGCAGCAATGACAAAAGAATACAACTCTTGCAACCTGAATTTCTTTGGAGTCGCAATAGAACAGCCAATGTCAGAGATGCAGAATCACTCAGAAGGTCAAACGAGGCATACTGCAAACCGTATTGAAACGTACTTTCACTGCACTCTGAAGGGCGGTTACAATACGGTCCTTGGGCAGTAGCGAGGTACATCTGTACTGAAGCCACTGGTGATGTTAAACGTGTTGGCAGCGTCTGGCTGCAGCAGCTTTATTGCCTTGTGGATTTTGGCAAGGGGGATGTTGTCCTTCTGCCTGGGCGCTGTGAGGAATGCAAACGACCTCCTCCCCACTGCACCAATTTCAAGTGCTGGAACATCAGTTGTCATTGTTGCCTTTCATGCTTCTCTTATTCCTCTTTTTAGTATATATTTCTCCATCTGTTCCTTATTTATTTGCCCAGATTTTTCTCCATGTCTCCATTTCCACCCAGTCTATTACAAACATCTTTCTCTCAGTCCACCTTCCACCATCATCTTCCTCTCTGTTCCCTTCCCTCTCCCGTTGTGCGGACCTCCTCCTGCCCACCCCCAGGCCATTCCCCTATGGCTAAACACTGTGCCAGCGCAGCGCTCCGCAAGCCCGGGGCAGGGTGGTGGGGAAGGGGCTTAGTGGGCGGTCGCAGGCGGGTGCAGGGGGTGAGGGGCTGGGGGAGGCTGGGGAGTGGGGGCTGTACATGCTGGCAGCCACGCAATCAGCCTGCAGGAGGCTGTCCTTCCCTTGCAACTTGTCAGTCCCCCCCCCCCCCCGCCTCCCGCATCCAGCACGGCTCTTCTCACTCGCCCCGCTCCGGCTATCGCTGGCTCTGCGTGCCTCCCCCCCCCCCCCCCGCACTGCACCAGCTGCAGTTTCCAGCTACGCTGACCTAGTTCTGGCCTCCCTTCAAGGGATCTCCATCCCCTCCTTCCTTAACACCTGGCCGCAGGAGGAGGGAACGGGAAGATGAAGGGTCCCCCGAGTATCAGTTCCATAATGGCGCCGGACCACGCAAGGGGAGACCTGAGTCGCCCGCCCCTCCACCTCCTCCATCGGTCTAAGGGGGCATAACCACGCTTGGCGGTGGCCGGGGGGGGGGGCATGGGTTAGACGAAGAAACCGCTCCCCACAAATGAGAGAAGTCTTCGACTCCATGCAATGCTGGTGAAGCTCTGGGCACAGAAGTGCTGCACAGGAGGAAAACACCGACACGACTGGGAAAAACTCAGCAACATTTAACCTGTCATCTGAAGCTCTTTAGCTCGCAGGGCAGATGTTTACTAATCTTACTGCAGCTAAGTGCCTGCAAGGTATAGCCACCCGGTAGTTGCATCAGATCCTTCCCAACAGGCACTGAAAGCCTAAGTCATCACTGCAACAGCATTCATCAAAAGACAATGGAGGAGACAGAAAAGGACAGTCAAGAAGAGGGAAAGGAACAGGAAACAAAAGCAGGCAGACAGAAAAGAGAAAGGAACTTTCTCAATATAGTAAAGGAAAAATGCAGGGTGAGGAAGAACAGTTGGAGAAGGGGGCAGGCACCCATCAAAGAGAGGCAGAAGGGGGACAGAGAGAAGGAAGCTTTTTTCTTGCAAATTACTATTTCCACCAAAACCACATTTTTTCCTTTGTCCAGCTCCTCAGTACTGTTCCCTATTTCCCTGAAGCATAACTGCAACTTAGCAGGAAGAAATGCACTCCCGTCTTCTGGAAGCTCGAGCTGCTGTTATATACTGGCCTTTGAAGCCTCCCAGTTGCTATTCATCCATCCCTTTGTTTCTGTTTGTAACTCTGCCCGCCTGAGCTTCTTTGTGTCTCTCGGTTCTCAAACTGTGCCCGAAATAGGGATAGCAGAACCCTCTGACCTTCTTCAAAGTTACCCATTCAATGAGATGCGTGCTCTCCTCCCACGTGTCCCCAAGCGCTTGCTGTCTGCCAGGAAAAGTCCTGCAATGCCCCTGCGAGCCCCTTCCTTCTGGCGGGATTGCGCCCCGAGCCTTTGCAGTCCTTTCAAGTGAACAAGGGGATTCTCATTCCTGCATTCCACCACCTGCACAGACCTCTCTTCCTTTATGTCGCCCCACTGTTTTCACCATAACGATCATTTCTCTCCCCGGGAACCTGCTCACGCCCTTCCCACCGCCCGGCACAGGAAACTGACGGTCTCGCCCTGCCCCTGCCAGTGCGTGACTCCGTCCCGCGGCGGGCTGCAGCCGCCCGGAGCCCCATTCCCGCACCCCGTGTGTCCCGCCGGCAGTGACGGGACCGCTGCCGGGCGGACGGCGGGGCGGACAGCCGGGCTGGATGCGCACACCTCGGTGCTGCCGCCGGTTCCAGCCGGCTGCTTCTGGGAGCGGGCAGCGGCGGGAGGGGCTGAACCCCACGACCACGGCCCCGCCACCGCCCCGCCTGCCTGGGGCAGCGGTGCGCATGCGGGGTATGAGGGTGCTGGTGGGCGCGCAGCACGTGCGGAGGACCTAGTCTGCCTTGGCGCTGTGACCCTCCCCTCTACGTTGGCAAGCTGCGGTGCCATGTTGGGGATGGGTGTTACAGCCTCCGAGAGATGAGCCCCGAGCAGCTGGATGCTGAGGTTGCAGTTGCTCGTGGTGCTAGGTCAAAATACTTTTGGGGTTGAGTAAGTGAAACGTGGAACTTCCCGCTGACCTCTTTAGCTGCGAGTCCTTTGTGCTGACAGTCATTTCTCCGTTTTCCACTGCCTTATGTTCGTTTATCCAGAACAGGAATTGGTATAGCAGTCAAACCCAATTAAGTAAACGGAAGGTGGGGTGAAATTAAAGATGATTTCTCATAGTTCTCATTTTACATAGTGTGGAACAAGAATGATACGGCCATTTTCTCATTGAAACAATCCAGAAATGGTTTCCTTCCATGGGACCATCTGTGTTCATATGTGAACCCAAGCATTCATGTGTGAGCATAGGCACTTACCTTGCCTTACATTTTTTATTACTCAGTCACCCAAGTGGGGAGCAGAAGCATCACAGTGAGACTTAACTGACTGCATGAGTAGCTACTGCAGCAGCAGCAGCACAGGGGCAAATTCATACAAATAATTAGGCTTAGCAACATTTGCAGACTGGACTTTTCCTCCACAAGTTCATGCACCCAACCAGAGAAAGCATAGAAAACTTTCTGATGTGAATAATAACGGAGTAATGACTGAATGGATGGTTTGCATTTTTAGAGAACGCAGTGACAAAAGACGCTTCATGGAATCAAGCGTGAAATCAGATTTTGCATACATAAGGGTTTGGACCAGTCCTTACATTATGCATTTCAGAGTGCATGGGAAAAATCTCAAAAGAAGGTGCCAGGAATGTTCAGTCTTCAGAGACGCCCATTCTTTGCTGATACTACAATTACATTATTTTCCCAAAGGGTGAAATTTGGTACTCTGGACCACTGATGTCCAGGGCAGTAGCCAATACTCTCTTTGTGAGAATTCTGGCCTAGGGAAGTGTAACATCTACATGCAACTTGACTGCAATGACCGGTCTTTATAAAGAGCTCAAAAGCTGCTGCAGTTGTGGGCATGTCCTGGGTGGACACATCCTGAGCAATAAATTGCCACTTTGCCCTGCTCTGCCTTTCTAAGAAATAGCAAAAGGCTTTTGAGGGCGCACTCCAAACTGAATTATGCTTCTGGATGGTGGGAAGACGTTCTAGAGGCAGAGGTCATCTGACTCTTTTCAGCTGACTCAGATCATTGCTCACTTCAATACTCAGAGTTTATACTGAGGTCCAACATAGTACAGCTCCAGCAGCTCCACAAACAGTAAAAAAAGAAAGGGATGCAAAGCTCCATTTTGCATGTGAGAGAGTGAGGAAGACAAATGGTAGTTGGTGGAATCAGTGCTCACTGATAATAATAGAATACAGAAAGTTTTGAGTTGGAAGGGACCTTAAAGCTCATCCAGTTCCACCCTCCTGCCATGGGGCAGGGACACCTTCCACTAGAGCAGGTTGCTCCAAGCCCTGTCCGACATGGCCTTGAACACTGCCAGGGATGGGGCAGGCACAGCTTCTCTGGACAACCTGTGCCAGGGCCTCACCACCTTCACAGTGAAGAATTTCTTCCTAAAACCTTGTCTCAGTCTCCCCTCTGTCAGGTTAAAGCCATTCCCCCTTGTCCTGCCCTTACAGGCCCTTGTAGAAATAATAATAAAAATATGCTATTATTATCTATTATGTGTAGTTAGAACTATATACATACCACAGGTGGGCATTTTCTTTCCTCTTTGCTTTATACTACCTTAAATTAAAACAGCATGCATGAATCCAGAAGAATTCTTGCTCTGAAACATGGGTGCGTGCTAGATGCTGTGCGGTAGTCGCGCACATCTTCAGCAGAGCAGTGGTGCCATAGTAGTTTCTTGTTAGTAAATTCCTCGTATAAACAAACCTGTGCACCTCACAACCTGAAATTACAACTTCCAGAAATATAAACTCGTATGCACTTGGGAACTCTACTTCAGAAACCTTGGGATGTAGTAATTCTGTCAAAGATGGTATTGTTTCATATCAGTCGAAGTAACAAAAATACTGTCCAGCATTTTGGAGTACTTTGGTTTTTATTTACCCTGCTGGGACTTGCCTATGACTTGCCTCTTGCTCTCAAGCTGTACTTTGAGCTGGCACTTAAGCGGGTGATGGTGCATCTTTCCCTATGCCGTTTTACAGGGTTGGGGGGGACGGGAACCTGAAATCCAGCAGTTTTCTCAGGCTTGCAGCCATGAGAAGCCAGAAGGCTTGGCGAGCAACCCAGCAGGTGGGAGAGCATCAGATGATGCCTGGGTAAACAAGGATTTTGGCCACTGATATCACAGAAACATAGCGTCATGGAATGGTTTGGGTTGGAAGGGACTTTAAAGCTCACCCAGTTCCAACCTGCCTGCCACAGGCAGGGACGCCTCACATTAGACAAAGGTTGACAGCATCTTCGAGGTAGCCTTGCTTCATGCTCTTCCGAAAGAGCTGTCTGTGTCACACCTGAGGTTGGGGAATAGGACCCAGATGTTTGCAGGACCAAATGAACAAACACAGTAAAGTCAGGCTTAGAAATGCTTAGTGATGTTTGCATTTAACTATCAGCTATGGCTTTACAGAAGGTGTACCAAAGGTGAAGCACAGGGTACCGTGGTACATCACTCTGCAGTATGAATGGATAAACATTGAGGCAGATTTTAGGACATTCTGTGTTGTAATATGCAGGGTTACTACTGTGGAAATCAGTCCCATTACATCAGTCAAGTATCAGGGGTACCACATGGAAGGTTTGGATGATCTTTACCTTACAATCCTTACTCTGGAGCTTGTCATCTGTGTTTGTGTCACGTATACATGAACAGTGGGAGGCAAGGGGTAAGGAAAGTGTTTTTAAGGTGAAAGAACTAAGAATTCTAGGAGAGAACCACCACATGCTGGAGAGACAGAAGACACCAGGTCTGGGGGTGTCAGACATAACCAAGAGGGTAAGTCTAGTATTTGCAAAGCTGTGTTAATGCTGGTTGTTGAGGAAGGCAGAATTTACTGAATGGGTTGGGTCGGAACGAACTTTAAAGATCATACAGTTCAACCCCTCTGCCTCGGGCAGACACAGAGGCTGTTCCCCTGGGGCACAAAATCTCGAGGTTATGGAGGTTGGTGAAGGAGATTCCCACAGGAATCCCCATGGGATACACAGGTGACACGATGCGGTGAATAGAAAGGGTGTAGCATGGAGAAGAGGGGCCGGTGAGCCACGGGTACACGGAAAGGGGAAGCATCGCCGCTCCATCGCCAGCAGCCATTATGTCAGCGGAGCGACAGCAGCGAGGCGCCCCCGGTGCGCGGGGCACGTGACAGTGCGTGGCAGGTGGCGCGTGGGACGCGTCACGCCGGTACCTGTCGCACGAAGGACAAAGGTTCTGGCTTTGCGCGCCACGTGCCAGCGGCCTCCCTCCGCAGCCGGTCACCGGCGGCAAAGGAAGGCTCGGCCGTGCCGTAGAGGCATCCTCAGCGCGCGCGTGCTCGCGCACGGGCACCCGCTCGGTTCGGTCCGGTTGCGGCCCCCACGCCACGCCA
>JASSUY010032322.1:53781-74428 GCA_032466535.1 Forpus xanthops
TGTGTATGAAGGCGTTGTGCGCGATGGGGCCACGGGCAGAAGGACGGGCGGGCGGGCGGCGGCTCCTCGCCGTGCTACCGCCTCGCCCATGGCGTTCCGCGGGCGGGTCGCGCTCGGGCGGAGCGCTGCGAGTGCGCCGCCGGGGGTCGGCTGCCGCCTTGCGCGCTCACGCGCGTTCGGTGTGTGTGTGTGTGTGTGTGTGTGTGCGCGCGTGCAAAAGCCGCCGCGGAAAGGGGGTGGAAAACGGCTCCCGTGGATGTGGGGGTCTGCGGTTGTTGGGGGCAATTTCTTCCCCGTGACGCAGGGTGTGTGTGTGTGTGTTTGTGTGTGCGCTGCTGAGTCTTAGAACGAAATAATTTCAACTGGGTTTCTTTTGTTTTCTGATGTTTTCTGAGCTCATGGCACATCGGTGACTTGACTGATTTACCGGGGGCTCCAAGTGTGCGACTGTTGATCTTTGATTAAGCATTCTCTAGACGTGTTATTTTGGCTTTTCATTTTGGTCACCCTTTATAAGCGGCGGTTTTATTTTCTATGGCGGAGTGGGGTCTAACGCACAGGGATGTATGTTTCTGACCTAAAACGTACTTTTCTCTAGTCTCCTCATCTGAATTCTGAAGGTTATTCTGGAGGAGGGGTTGAAAAGCTCATGCAAATAAATAGGAATAGTTTTTGAAGGTTTTAAAACTTAATTTCTTCTTACGTTCACGTGCAGGCACAGATTTAACTTTCCTTTGAGCACACCTTCTTCAGTTAAGGAATAAACTGCTTAACCTTTTTTTCCCCTTAAAACGGGCTTCTGTGGTAGTATATTTCTGTAAATTATTTAAAGTTGTACGTTTCACAAAATTGTGTTTGGGCCGTCTTTTTCTTTTGGCTTTGCTTACTGTCTCGTACCTTTTCTTCCGGTGGGATATAGTTTTATCTTGATTAGATACCTTTGTATGTTAGTTTATGTCTTAATAGAGATTTTTCTCCCCTTTTCTTTTTCCTCCCTAGGTGTTTGTGACTTCAGAGTCATTTAGGGGTTCAGTTCTGAGCAAGTAGAGACACGAGGATTCAGTTTATTTTATGTAGAAGGCTACAGAGCTTCACCAGTACATTCTTCCCCCCTTCCCATCCCTCTTCCCCAGTTTGGGAATTAATCTTAACAGTCATTTACGCACCCTTTCCCCCTCAAGAAATCTCCCTTGTTACCCGAGGCATCCGCTATACGTTGCACGTTATAGGACTTTGCTTGCTTTGGGAGCTTCAGTAGTACCCTTCCCTCCAGAGTGCAGAGAGGCATCCAGAAGACTTCCCTGCCACCCTTTGTGGTTAGTAGAGGATTCAGGGAAAGGGGTACCTGCCAGGACACGTGACCTTGTGAAGGGAGCCAGAACTGAAGCAGCACTTGGCGCGCGGAAGGGAGGAAGCACCCATCCTTGGTGGCCTTCTCATCTTCCACTCTTTTCCTCACCCAAATTCTGGTAAGTCTCTTCGGCCCATTCATTCATACAGTGCATGTTTCCCTTCCCCCACGGCAGGCGCTGGGAGAGGCACAGAGACAGAGAGGGGGTGGGGAAAGGGGGGAGGGAGAACTGGCTGTGTACACACGGATCGGGTGGGGGGAGGCAGAAAAGCGGGGGGGGGGTATTGTGCCACATTGCAGGGGAGCCTGGGCAGAGGTGGAAGAGCCTCTCTTCAGAGAAGGAGCTGGTGTGGGAGGAAATGTATGTTTGATTTGCATGCACAGGCAGAGTGGAGTGGGGTGAGAAAGCTGGGAGCCTGTTGTAGGGGGGAAAAAGCCACCAAGGCAGAAACAGAAGGAGAGATGATGGTGACCAGTGTGGGGCTAGAGTGAATGGATGATTCAGTGGAGATGAGGAGCTGGGGTGTGTGAATGGGGCATGTTATCACCTACTTGCAAGCATGAACGTAGAGGAGGAAAGGCTGGGGGGTGTGGATCTCTGCCTTTTACAGGCATTTGTGCCTGGAAGGTTTGCAGCTAACATCTTTAACATCACTCAGTGCAGAGGTGGGGACAAGCAGCTGAAAGCCATCAGGGAGTGCAGTTGCCCATCTGCGGGTGTGGAGGGTTGTACTGGGAATGAATGGGGACGATTAACATATTCCCATATCCCTTGATTGTTGCAGTCTTAAATCTACTGAAAAGGAGGTAGATGCTGTGATATGCTTTCAAAGAGGTGTGCTTGGGGTTCACCTGCCTGCAGTGACTTTAAATTCTATGAAGCATGTGTAGAGGGCGGATGATAATGCAGCAGTGCTGGACAGATTGCGCTGCAGCTGCTCAATTTATTATATAAAATGCATTTAAAGAAATACTTCAGTTTTTCAGATTCTTCAGCTTTAAAAAACGTATTCTTTCCGAAGGTTCTCAAATGGTTACATGACAGCCTTGGGAAAACTGGTCTCTGGTAGCTAAAAAAGGTATTTTTCTTGAGGTTGCCCTTAAGCATCGCCATGAAGCAGCAGTGTCAGGAAGGAGTTGGCTTACCTTAGATTTATTTTTCTGAAGCAAATTGAACAATTGGTTCAAGATGTTAGTTTTTATACGTGTATTTATTACCATGGGTTATGTTCATCAATGAGTTATATACATATTTCCTTTAGGTTTTCTTTAAGTGATCATCATTCTGGTATCTTTGATAAAAATAAATCGTGCTTTATGCTTGAAAGAGCTGTGAACTGTTTTCAGGCCTGGTCTCCCTATGACATAGCCAAATTTTCTGGGTTGTTTCAAGTGCTGCTTTCATTGAGACAGAGACTTCCATGACAGCGTATGATGGATCATACTCAGGGTCATATGCCAGAGCCTTCGTTAGCTGTTTGACCAGTCTGCTACCTAAAATTGACTTTGTAATTCAGATTTGCCTTGAGATATCTCCTAAAGGAGGTAACTTATGAGCATCTGCCAACTGTCCTTAATGTCTTCAGCATCATGAGGTGTGGCCTCCAAAGTAGGATTCTAGAAACTGCTGCAGTGGTAGAGACAGTTGGCTTACTGGAAGTGTGTATGGTTTCAAGCCTTATCAAATTTATGATTAAAAAGAAAACAAAATACCTTTTCTAAGTTAAGTAAGTGTTCTGGAAAGAAGTACTAAGGGATATGCATTAATGATATGTAAGAAGGTGCAGTGTTAATTGTAGTGAGGTGAGCGCTTAGAGCTTGTTTTTCCTAGTTCTCAGTTTCCCATGGCCATCATGACTGTCAGGCTCTTTGCTCTTTCCTTCTCACTTCTGTGAGGTTTTTATTATTGTTATCTGAGCTGTGGGGATTAAATATGCCTAGAGGTGTGCGAAAACTAAGATTAGGTTTAACTTCTCTGTTAACTGCTGAAATCCGTAGAGTTGTATTAGCTGTATAGTGCTGTAACTGAGGCCAAGAGTTTAGGCAGAGATCTGGAAAAAAAAAGGTGATTCTGGGAGGGGCTGATGGTAATAATTGTTCCCTTAACTTGGTTCCCAGATCGCACTGGGATCGGTGTGATCTGGAATAGTCAGTGGGAGTCCGCTATAACATCAGATCGCAAGTTGAGAGTTGAAATAGCCAGGTCACATCGATTCCTAATGCTGAAAAACATCTGGGATTCCATTCATGGTTCCCATAGGACAGAAATAAGCTAGCCTTTTTAATTTACAGAGGCATCGAGTTGAATTCTGAATAGAAAGTATGTAATCTTTTTGTGTACTAGGTGTCTTTTATGGTACACTTTTATCATTAATAAATTAATTAATATCTCCTAATAACTGGTTTCTTGTTTCAGTTTTACGGAAAGTACATCATGATGAAAAAGAAAAAGAGACCAGTCAATTTTTCCCCTGCTTTTGGGTGTTGAGGACAGGATAAGGAGTAAATGTGAAACAGAGGCCAGTATCTCTTTCCTGCAGGCAGGTCTGAAAGGATCTCTGTGAAGAGGAGACCCTTCAAAGGAAAAAGAATAATGTTCAGAGATTTCCAGTTCTCTGTACAGCTGATCTCTTGGATGAATTCCTTGTTAGGTCAAACGAATGTATTTGTGTATGATGTGAAGTAGAAAAGTAGGAGAGTGTTTTTGTTAGGACAGGTGCTAAAAGGTGTGCTGCACTTTCAAGGGTTGTGGGAGAAAATATATTTGCATGTGGTGGGAGCAGAGGAAGCTGCTGTGTGAATACCAGTCTAAAGCTTAGCTTAAGCAGTACAGGGATGCTGCAGCTGAAAGGTGGGGTGAGTGTTGCATTCCCTGTATAAATTGCTAAACACTTAGAAATTTATAGAGGGAATAAATTGTTCCATGCAGTCTTTGTGAAGATCTAGCTGTGTCTGCTTGGCTGGCATGACATACAGTTTAATTTTTATCAAAAAGCTTTTACTTTGCTGCCCAGTCTAACACGTGTTTTTTTTTTTTTTTTTTTCAGTTTTGTATGTCTATTAAATAGTTATTGAAAGATGGTACTTATATTGATTATACTAGCTTTAAGTGAAACTACGTTTCAACTGGTCTATTTGAAGACGTTTAGACATCTCTTCCCCTTATACATACTATACTTACTTTGCAATAGATGCTTTCATGGGTTAGGAGATATTCCATGCACACCCAGCATTGTCTGAGGCTGTCTCTTTTAGATTGAAATGGGTGGAGTTGGCTTTCAGGGAAAAATTCTGGAAATCATATCCAACTTGAGAGCTTAATGCTCTTGTGCATCTGACAGCAAGGCAAACTGTCCTCCTACAGACAATGTGCTTGAGAATGTGGGAGGGATTAAGATGTTTGGGTTAATAGGGTAAATTGCAGGTTTTGCATTCTGTGAGACTTCTTACACAATCAAAACAGATTATAAGGAGAGGTTGAAACTGCTAAGTAGATTCTTGTTTTAGGAGCAGAACATTGGTGTGAAAAGGGTATTTCTTCAGGTGGACAAAACATGTATTGGGTTAGAGGTCAGGGAACTGATAGTTAGGATTACTGGTTTCTGCCTCTGGCTTGTAGCTTCACCTAAGGTGAGTTTTTTAATCTTTACCTTCACACTTGAGGTTTCTACCTTCCTGCCTCATGATGAGGTGTGAGCCTTTCTATTCACTTTTATAAAACAGATTTAAAGGAGATGAGACATAGTATTAGGAGGGAGATGAATACCCATACCCAAGGCGTTTTTATATGCCTGCTGATTTAATGTGATAATTGATATATCTGCATGGTTCTTGATGGTGCTATAGCTTCTTTAAAAAACAGAAGAAAGATGGAGGATAGAAAAGGGTGTACCTTCTTTTTCTTCTTCAACCTTTTGCTGATTTTTAGGAAATCACTACTGAAATGGCAGTCAGGGCAGATGATGGAACAGTCTGCACATTCAAGGGAGTGGAGGTGGAGCTATGTAGAAAAGATATTTGAGAAAAATGTGAGCAGATCGCTGTTGGCAAACGAATTAAGGGTTAGAAGCAAGCAAAA
The DNA here is from genome assembly GCA_032466535.1 of Forpus xanthops. Lineage (NCBI taxonomy): Eukaryota > Metazoa > Chordata > Aves > Psittaciformes > Psittacidae > Forpus > Forpus xanthops. The sequence goes on from JASSUY010032322.1 coordinate 59,211, forward strand.
ATAGGGGGAGAAAGCTGCTGGAGCAAAAATACTTGTTTCTTTGCACCAGCGTTAGAAACAGTATTGAGTGCAAAAGCCTTCCACCATCACCAAACAACAAATCAAAAACCCAAACAGGCTGAAAATATGTAATGTTTTATCATTATTATTATTTTTAATGATATCTGTCCCTCAAATGTATTTTTTTCATGTACTCCATGTTCTATAGCTGTTACTCAAAGCAAGGTGGCCAGCCTATTGAGTGGAGCTGCTTTTTGGAAGAGAGGCGGTAGGTAGAGCTGTTTGGTCTCTCCAGTCATTTGTGCAGATAGCAGAAATAAATGGACAAGAAGCTTTTTGAACTATGCATGGCAGTGCCATTTCTGGAAAAGATATTTTGTCCCAATTCTTGGCTGAGGATGTTGTCCCAGGAAGCTTTCTGTAACCTACCATGGAGAGAAAGCCATGGTTGAGAGAAGTAGGGCAGGATTGTAGAGTTGTCAGCCATTGCATGGCCAAGCCTCCTCTTGCCTTTTTCACATTCAGCTGCTTTGAAGGAAAAGGGGGTTCTTTGAGATATCAGAAATACTTTTTAGAGCCTCCACTACCCATTGACCTGCAGGGAGCAGACACTTTTTCCTGCTTTACCTTGAGCATCTTGACTGCTGTCACGGGCCAGTCTGCCTCTGGGGTTGCCTTTCCATAGCTTCTGCTTTTTTTCAAACTGTTAGAATGAAGAAGTTTAGTCCTTGGCTTTATTGGTGCTGCTCATTTACCAGTGTATTGGGAAAAAAGTTGCTTGTTGTCATGGTTCTCAGTACTAGGAATAAAAATATCCACTTACAAATGTATCTCCTTCTTCAGAAGAAGATGTGCTAGTAGAAAAAGCTTGGTTTAATAATGGTAATACTAACAATAATAATAGAATCAGCTCATTCTTATATAGTAGCAAAGCAATAGTTTTGTTCCAAGACAGTCTACAAAAAAAATTGAATTCTTTGTAGTATCAAATGAAAGCAGTTGTATACTTCTGGTCCTTCTGCATTTGCATTTTCTGTTAACAGGTCCTGTCACTAGGACTGCCAGGCAGAGCTCCCGTTTCTGTCCTGGCCTTCAATTCTGTTTGAAACTCCTGTAAAGTCTGTTGGTGAAAACTGCTATTTCTATCTCTGTTTTAATATGGAAGTTTAAAATGTGTCGCAGAAGACAGCTCTGCTTTTCTCCACAGTTCATTTTACCCACACCATGCTGCTTGTTTCTCTTGAGTGTAAATGAGTATTCCATTAGCAATACTTGTAATTGTTTAGCAGCTTTTAAAATATTTTAGTATACAGTCAAAACTAGTCCAGGTCCCCTGTATTCAAAACAAAAGGAGCAGTACCTTGCTGTTACCACTTATGTTACCACTGAAATTCTTAAGTTTGAACTGTTTTCTAGTTTTGGTGTGGAATTTTGCTGGTGCTGCTTATGTATATAAAACTGATTTAAAAAAAAAAAATGGAGCAAGAAAGGGCCAGCACTGATATTCAAACCTTGATTTTGCTTTAGGTTCCATGTTGGGTATTCTTAATATTTTGTGGATGTATTTTGTTCCATTGAGGGTTTTTTTTGTTTTTTCCCAGTAATATGTTATGGATGGTACAGTGGATATGAAGTAATTGTAAGAGCAAATCAGTCTTGAAATACTGACGTGGAAAATCCTGTTGTAATGGTTTTCCTCCACTTGTTCAAGACTGCTGTTTTAACATACAGAATTTGGCACACTCTGTTGTCTTCTGTATGCGGTGGATAGGGATACATCAAGGCTGTCACTGGTGTTTTAGTGGTACCTAGGAGAGGAGCTGAGTTATTTCCGTTTTTAAGGAATTATCCAATTGTGAAGTTGAAATTCTGGCCTTCAGAGACTGCCATCCATATGTTTTCAGTTCTTGGCATGCTCCTTAGTCCTGTCAAGAAAGGGGAGTGCTGCTACCAGTAATTATGTCAAGTGTGCAGTTCTTGTGGATGAAACTAGCATGAGTTTCAAGACCTGATTTCCAGCATTTACATTCCACTGAATATAAGTAGATTTGTTCCTGTTGTTGCTTCTGCTGCAGGTTAGATGTAGACATTATTTTCCCAGTTGGAGGTTGGAAGTTGCCAAGGACTGACTTGTGCAGAGGGAGTAGGACCTGGTACAGTGGGGAGTATGAAGATAGGAGCCTGTGTACTCTAACAGAGTCTCATCTTCTCCACCATCTAGAAGTTCCATTGAAAGGAGATCTTGAAGGTTGCAAGACAACTCCCAAGATGTGCAGCTCAGTTGCTCCCAGGCTGTGGTTCTTAACAGACCGTCGCATCAGAGAAGATTACCCTCAGCAGGAGATCCTGAGAGCACTGAAGGCCAAGTGCTGTGAAGAGGAGCTAGATTTCCGGGCCTTGGTGATGGATGAAGTGGTGCTGACCATTGAGGATGGAAATCTCGGTGAGAATGAGATAAGGCTGGGAATGTGCTGAAAGGCTACTTGGAAAAAGATTGTAAAATGGAGTATCTGTACTCTTCAATAATGAATTTCGTATGTGCTAAAATATCATAGATGACCTAATTCGTATAGATCTAGATGACATCATATTATTTAACATTTTTTGTGATGTTCAAATGTAATTAACTTTGCTAATTTGCATTAGAGCTATTTTTGCCTTCCCTTTGTAGAACATAAAGGAGGGTTGCTTTATTGTACTGATTCCAGGATAAGGACCTCTGAATTAAGAAGAAATTAGGTGTTTCATTTTTTGCATAGGTGCTTGTAGTTTGTAGGTCACATTTAAGAGTTTCAGGAAGACTTTTTTCTTCTGTTTTCTGTATTGAAGGTAGCAATCATACTTGAAATTAAAAGGAATTTTCAATGGACAATACCAGTTATCATGGAACTAGGGGTAATAAGGTCACATAACTAAAGCAGGACTCTTTATCAGGGATTGTAGCAATAGGACAAAGAGTGATGGGTTCAGACTGAAACAGGAGAAGTTCAGGTTAGATAAAAGGAACAAGTTCTTTACTGTGAGGGTGGTGAAGCACTGGAACAGACTGCCCAGAGAGCTGGTGAATGCTCCATCCTTGGCAGTGTTAAAGGCCAGGTTGGACATAGCCTTTGGCAGCATGGTCTGCTGTGAGGTTTCTGCCCATTGCAGGGTCGTTGGAACTGGTTGGTCTTAAGGTTCTTTCCAACTTTAACCACTCTGTGATTCTGATTCTATGCTGCTGTACAGACATGTGTACAGTAACATATATGCCAAAAAAGAATGGGTCTGGAAAACAGAGTATGTACATCAGAAAAAATTGTGCTATTACTGCAACTTAGAGTGTTTTAAACTAAACTGTAAGGTCTGTGTTCTGTTTTACTATTAGCTTTTTTTTCTGTGGTGATTAGAAGGAAAAGCAAGATCTTAAAATGTGTTAGGAAAGTTAAATAAGATGATTCTGTAGATAGTAAGCTTATGTTATGGGAAGAATGCCAAGCTGTGTAACAGTGTCATATTTTTCCAAGTCTTTAATTTGTATTTCCTAAAGGAAGGAGACTTCAGTGGTGTTTTGTACCTTTACTTCTTCCATTTATCTTTCCCATATATCCGTAAAAAAAAAACAAACAAACAAACAAAAAAAACCAACAAAACAACCAACCAGTGGAACTCCAGGGAAAGATTCAATTTCTGAATAGAGTATTAGAATAATTCTGTGTGGGGAGAAAACATAAAAGTACTCTCAGCCTTGAAGAAGAGGTTGCTATGTGTTCTTCTACCTTATTCCTTAATGGGGAATCTACATAGGAGGGAAGTCTTAAAACTGACTCAGAAGAAGAACTTTGTTCTTGAAGTTCTGTAGGATGTGTTCAAATCAAGGCAACTTATTGTCAGAAAGTCTGAATATCTTACTGTTCAGAGTGTGCTGGCCTTAGGACAGCATGTTCTGTGAAGGCAGCCCTCCTGGGCTGAAGCTGCAGCCTCTAAGATGCAGAATTGCTCCTTCTGCATTTCAGTAGTGTGTTTATTTCTTGGTGGTGTGTTTCTTGAAATGAAATGCAGCAAGCATGAATTGTGGGCCTGTATGCTGTCTTCTGTTTAATGCCTCCTAATGCTGCATCTGTTGCAAGAAGAAGAAAAAGTATGCAAGTTAGAAAACCGATGCTGAGGAATGTGTAGTTATAAGAATGACAGAAATAAGGGAAATGACTAGGAAGAGAATATGAAAAAAGAAAATTATTTTCCTACAAGATGTTAATTCAAGCTATGTAAATAACTGATCTTTTGAAAAGAAGAAAGATAAACATGCTGAAAGATTCTGGGTAGAAATTTCCTTACAAATAATCTGACCTAATTGTGATCATTTGGGGATGGGATGTAAGGGTTTTCATATATCAAACAGTTCTTTCTTTTGGGTATAGATGAAGAATCTTCCCTCTTATTTTTCCAGGTTTCTTGGGGGGCTTTTTTTTTTTCTTCCTTCTAGTGCTTGCTTACATTTTTTGGTACAGGTTTCTGGTGGAGGGCACAAGCAAAAGTGTTTTTACTTTTCCTTGTTAAAAGTCCTCGGTTGGCCTAGGAAAAGATGCCTTGGAACAAAATTTAGGAGATAATGCATTCTCTACCCTTTCTGTTACCTGCTGTTGTGCGAGGGATCCAGGTTGAGTAAAGTTGAAGAAGAGGATATATCTTCAGTGGATAATAACCTGCTTTTGCTTCCAGTTCACCCGTAATTTGTGTTGAAAGCTTAGCCATACAGGGCTCTGACAGTAATAGGTGGTATTGGAAGTTTTCACATACTCACCTTTGAGATTAGAGTGGGGTTTTTTTGTCCTTCAGAACCTTGGCAGTTTCTCAAATAAATTGTTCAGAGAATGTTAACTTTACAAAGTCGAGTTGGATGCTGTTTAAAACTTTACAAATGTGGTATTTATGTAGATGGCATAACTGGGGATACTTCTCTGTGGACTTGCTGACTGTCGGGAACATGACTGGTTTTTGGAGTCTGAAAATTCAGAATATTAAAAAGCTTGAAATGACTTACTTCACAGAGGTAGAGTGGAAAAGACACTTGTAAACTTAGGGAAATGGAACTCAACAGTGGGATGTGTGGCTGTTCCACGAGGTACATGCTGTGTACCTTGTATGTAGTGTCTCTTGACAGTAGAGCACATTGGCATGAATATTGCACAAGCCCAGAACTAATGACACATGGAAAACTGCAGTGGCCAGACACTTAAAAGATCTGTATATATCAGAGAATGAATATTTGCCATGTACCTGGCTTGGCCAAAGGGAAAGAGAGAGGTAGGGTTGCTTCAGGCAGTGGACACAGCAGTAGTGATTCCTTGGGGTGTTACTCTGCTGTACTACAGAGCTGGATGGGAAGCATAGCTGGATTCCCAGGCAAGCCAATAGTGTAGCCACAGCAGTCCCTGCTGGTTCCTTCCACAACTTCGGGTGACCCAGCATCCCAGGCATCACCCCCAGCCCCAGTATTACTGGCTACATGATGAACATGCTAGATCATCAAGATTTATGTTACGACAGTACAGCATGAGTCCAAAAATGATTGTAAACGCAAGCTAAGAGATGTAGAATTGAAGTTTTCCCTCTAAATTTAGCAGGGATCTGTTAAACTGATTTATGCTTAAACTGGCTTGGAAATAGTTAAGTTCAACAAATAGTTTTTGAAAGTAACTATGGTTTCTGCCTTAATTAGGCAAGTGCCTGCTTACTCAAGCTGTGCCTCCCTGTTTCCTTGGCACACTGGCGGTAGTACTCTAAATGTCCAAGGCAAAAGTCAAGTTAAAATAAGTGGAAAAGTCTAGCTGCATAGATCAGTGAATATTTTTCTGCTGCTTTGGTGGGCTTAACCTGTTGAAATGGGTATTGAACCAGACATGTACAACATTGGTGTGCAGGAATGAATGCATGGAAAAAAGTAGAGGGTGATATTGTAGCTGTTTTTGTTTAAACTGGCTCAAAATGCCGTGTGAGTGTAGTCTGTTGAGATCTAAATTCTTGAAGCTGAACTGGTCTGGTATCATCTACTGTGGAAAGGAGCAGCCGTGTCCTTGTCCCTTTCCAGCCTTGCTGTGGCTGCTTGCCTTGTGTAAGGACTTAATGTCTCTCTTGGCTTTCTTTCATGTTGTAGTTAAATTAATTTAATTCAAAAAAAAGATTGACCAAATTTTCTGCTTGTTTGCAGGATCTGGCATTCATGCAAGTTGAGTTGGCTAATCCAATGGAACACTAACATCACCCAAATAAACAGTTTTCTGTTGGAATAGCTTGCTGCATCAATCCGTTTTGTGGTCACACAATTGCCAGCTGTAGTACATGAGGGCAGGGGAGATTGGTGTTGCTCTTCTATGGAATGGCTCATATTTATGTTGATTTAATTGTAGCTTCAAGGCATTCTTTTAAACAGAGGAATTTTCTTATGGTTGGGAGGCTTCATAGTGTCAGCTTTAGAAGTTTTTTGTGTTTCTTTGAAGCATCTGGTATTTACTGCTGAAAGGAATGCACTGGTTTACAAAATTAAATGGCTAGTTGCCTAATGTAGTTTGGCAATTCCTATATGCCCTTGAAATATATAATTTTCCAAAACTGTACATGGTGTTTTCCGACACACATCTGAAGTCATAACAGTGAGTCCTGTTAGACCAATAGTTTAAAATCACATGTGTTAAGTTTGCTAGTGTAGTGATTTGGGGAATTTGAAACTACTGAGCAGTAGTGTTCAGGGTGTGGTGGTGGAGGTGGAAGAAGCCTGTAGAGACTAAGCACACCTTGAGTCTTAGTGGGCAAGAGGTGAAAGGCAATTCATTGGTTGTCTTCTCTTTCTGAGAGAGCACTCTTTTTCTTCATTTGTGTGTAGGACCCAGCAGTAACCTTCTCCACAGACTGCATACCTTACCTGTAGGGGAACAAAGTTCAAGAACTGTTTGTAGGAGAAGAGCATGCTAGGGAAATCTGGATCTTTCCTTTGTTATGATTATATGCAAGAATATCTTCATTAACATTTGTAGCTACCAGAATAACAGAGGTTGGAGAGCACTGAGTCAGCAACTTATATTTCCTTTTTTTGAGGTGTTTGGAATCTCTTGTGTTTTCTCATACTGTCCTGTGAAGGAAAATAGTTTTAAGGAAGGTTGCTTTCTTGAGCTTTCAACTATTTAAGATGCTGGAGTGAGTGGAATTGGCGTGTCCTAGAGCATAAAACAAAGTGTTAACTTTTCTAGGACTTTCTTGGCTTTTCCTTTGGGAATGTAAAGGCAAGTGATCAGTCTAGCTGAGGAATAAAAAGGATGTAGTACTAACCTGTTCTTAGACAGTAATACTTTGCATATAATCAGCTGTCTTTTCTTAAGTCAGATGGATGTCACCTGCGAGCTGATGTCTTGTCTTCATATTTCCTGCAGAGGAAGTATTTCATAGAGTCATAGAATGGTTTGGGTTGGAAAGGATCTTAAGATCGTCCAGTTCCAACCCCCTGCCGTGGGCATGAACACCTCATACTAGACCATGTTGCCCAAGGCTCTGTCCAACCTGGCCTTGAACACTGCCAGAGGTGGGGCATTTATTTCGAAGGTAAGATTCTGTTAACTTGATAAAGGTTGCTGGTGTGCTGGTTTAGGCATTCGGGTTTCCTGTGTGGGCCTGAAATTTGCAGTATTAGTCACTATTTCATTTACAGTCTTTAATTTTGCAAAATCTGATTTTGTTTCATATGATCTGGCTTTTATTTCTGCTTTGGTCTGAACTAGTAGCAAACGTGTGTGAACTTTGATTCTTTGTCTCACACTGGCTTAGATATCATTGGAGGAATCAGAATAGTTGAAAGATTTCTGTCAAATTTCTTTAAAGTATAGAGAGCTGGGGAAAAAAGTAAGGTTGGATACAAATTCTTATGTTTTCAGTGTAATGGAAACAAAAGTAATCTTTATCAGTTAGATCTGTGAGAAGAGAGGGCTTTTAAATCTGGGGAATGGTTGTTACATCAAAATGTTAGAACTCTTAATAAATTTTGAATCATCTAAGTCATCTAAAACCTGTCTTCTATTGTGCAATAGGGAACATAATCACCTCCTCTTCCTCTGACTGTTTCAGCAGCTCCCTGCTGCACCTTACTGCAAGAGCTCTCCTGCAGTGTTCAGCAATGGCTCTAGGAGTGATGGAGCAGAGGCAAGTGGCCTTGGCAAGGTGCCTTGTTGAGCACTGCGGAGTTGGCCTGTTTCCTGCTACTAACAACAGCCAGAGCAGCTATTGTTTCCTCTGCAGAGCTGAGTAGCAATTGTAGTACTAGTACTACTACAAGTATGAGTAGTACTAGTTTGCAACTCAGTAGTGAGAGCTGGAGAAGAAACTGCGTTGTGTTCAAAGGAAGGTGGTTAAACATGAAGTAAATTTTATATTGTTGAAAGTGTTGGGCTCAGAAACATTTGAAACTTTATGATGTTCTTTGGCTGTGAAAACCAATTTTGTGCCAGTCTGACTGATGTTAAATCTTACTAAGATGTAAACGTTGCTAGTAGGCAGTGTATAGAGGGGATTCTGGTCTTGCAGCTGTGTTTAGGGGCGGATGACTCTGACCACCCCAGTATTAGATACCTCAGAAAAACACATTTAGAAATGTAGTAGAAAATGCAGCAATTTGTACATTTGTTATCATAGAAACATATTTTAATAACAGTGCATTTCAACAGCTGCCACATGTTTTAGGAAGAATTGTTTTCTTCCAGAACTGGGACACCAAGCACAACTTTCTTAGGATTCATGTAGGAAGAAAGGATTTATACTTTGTGACCCTGGATGTCGTTACGGTTTTTGTCCCTGCTATCAGCGATTATGATGAAGACTATAAGTCTTTCCTGTTATCTCAAGCTGATGCTAAATAAGAAAGGCTAACAATGAATTTGAGCTTCTCAGATTCATTCTGTTTCTTCAGTAGATGTCAGTATGTCATCAATAGTAGATCTGGGTTTAGTTCAAAGCTACCTTTGAAAGGTGGAGAAGTGGGAATGTTTCTGCACGGAAGTATTTTATTATGGTGTTTTCAGAGGGTTATGTTAAGGTCTGAAGTTTTTCATTTGCATGTGTTCCAATGTAGTCAGCCAGGAAAATGAGACTTGTCTTGAATATATCATCTTGAACAGATCTGCGTGTTACCATAGCTGAAAATGCCGGAAAGCATTGCCAGATTTTTAAGTGTTGTACAAATTATCAGGAATGGCTATCTGGGGGAAAAACAATGTAAAAAAGGGCAAAAGCAGGATGAAAGGCATGTTCCATACATCAAAGTCAAGAAATTAAAGTGGGTCTGATGTTTCTCAGGACAGTCTTTAACTAGCTGGAGATTTCTGTGTCACTTTTCCAACAGTCCCTATTCCGGTGCTGTGTCACCTAAGCAAGTTGTGCTGACACATTTGTCCAAGCAATTGCGCTGTGACCCAGGTCTGCATACCAATGTTGTTTTAAACCAGCCTTTCCTAGGTGGGGAGGGTATTTTTTAATGCTGCATTAGTCCTCCGAGGCAGGTAACAACATGTAAAGTGCTGCAGGACTTAAATCAGGAGGGCAAAGTATTTGTGTTTGGATGTGGAGATGGTAGGAGCAAGTATCAGTACCACAAAAGGGTGTGAAACTGGTAACAACTGGCAACTTTATTTCTGATCAGAAAAGTCAGCAGTGACAGTAGCTTCGGTTTTCTCCACCTTTTCTCCAAGTCTAATTGTATCCACTTGTGAATAACAGACAATGATTGTGAATATGAGAGATACTGGTATGGCAGCTTTGCTCAGTGATGAGAGGGGTTTTCCAGTATGCATACCTGTGTTTTAACTGATACAGACTTCTAGGAGTGCCAGTGGCCATGAACAAGTCCCTTTACTTTCTTAAAACTGTCTATAAAAGGTGGTGAAATACTGGTTTCAAGAATTCCACTTTTCTTTTTATATCTGCCCTTTGCTACATTGAAACATTAGAATGAAAAAGAGAACAAAAAAAAAGTGTCACTAATGAGACTATCAGACTTTTTTTTATTTGCTGGTATTGTAAATAATTAGCATTTACAGTGTCACAAAAATCTGTGATGTTGTCCTTTTAATGATTGTTCATTGGAAGGAAAAGTTTACATGATTCCCATAATCTGTTTAAAGGTCCAGTCCATTTTTAGGATTAGAAGTGTGATACAGACTTTTAAAATGCATTTGGCAATTGTCAAAAGTTAAAGCAAGCTTTGGTAATCAGAATGTGTCACGTGCTTGACAACATGAATGGAACACCTGAGAACAAAGGTATTCTGATCATATTCTCAGAGGAACCCTGCAAGTGTTACACTAATGCTTTACCTAATGCGAGGCTTTTTCTGTTACACAGAAATGTTTTCTTGCTCTGGACTTCCATATGGTGCAAGTATTGAACTGGGGGCTGACTTGCTGTGCCTTGTTACTTCCTTCCACTCAGCCTCAAGGGGTTTATTTGTTCATACCCCCTAGAGAGCATCTTCCCGTTGTTTGCTTGGGGTTGGTTTGTTGTTTTGTTTTGGAGGGCGTGTATGTGTTTGCCTTTCAGAAGAATTTGGCTTCCTCCTTAGGAATATATTTTCACGTAAAGAGAGGAGTGGGTTCCTTTCTAAAGATAAAGCAAAAAAAGGTAATTCAGTGGAATACTTGTACTATGTGCTTAAGATGAGGGAAGTTCTGTCTCTTTCAGACACATGATGTTGCATGATACAGTTAGAAATGTTGGAGAATTAAACATGTCCATTACTAGCATAGTGGAAGAACAGATACTGAAAGTGGCAGACTAGCAGTTTGATCCGTTTATGGCAAAGGGTGACATAAAAAGAGTGAATACACCAGTGTTCTCTCCTGGATTTTTTAGTTGAGAAGGGGTGTGGGCTGCACTGACACAGTAAATAGGGTAGGTGATTTCATTTGCAGCAGTAGTTGTAACATCACTGAAATGGTATGCTCAAAATTCATGCTGTCAAATCCTATTTCTTGGCAGTTTCTGTCATCGAGAGCTGGTAGGGAAACATAGCAGTCAGAAGATCAATAAATATCTCCCTTGTGTTCTAAGAACTTGATTTGAAAGTGCCCTCTAGATATATAGCCTGTTGTCTTGTGCTGGTAAAATGCTGTGGAGCTTCTGGGGGTAGGGATTTCCTTTTCATTTTTTTCAAGGACAGAAGAGGAAGTTGTTTGTAACAAGTTATTTGTTCCCTTTAGTTGTTCAGAATATTGAACTTCATTGTCTGAGAAGTGTTTTAGGAATAGAAATAAGTGGCATTGGCAGAGCTGTTGGATCACATTACAAATATGATTCTCATTACAGGCATCTGATATGCTCACTATGACAACACTGAGCATCCCCAGCCACTGGAAAAGCAAAAGGGGTTTTAACCTAGTTCAGGCCCATTGGTCCCTTCAAAACTCTTTTGGGTAGTCATTCAGATTTTACACTCTAGGTTGAGCTGAGCCCTGTAAACGCTTCCCCAATACCAGTCTAATTCTGTCAGGAAGACATTCATGCTTTTGTTGTTGTCCTGGACAAATATTTACACAACCAGCTGATACACAGTCCCCCTAACTGTTGTAACCTTTTATCTTAACTGCCACTTTCTGGTCTCTTTTGTCATAGTATGAGGTCAGCTTTTTCTGCCTGAGGTGTGGTCAGGCACTTCCAGTGCTTTGCAAGCACATAATCTTTTGTGCCTGCTCAGGCCCTTACTTAGCCATCACATGGAGGGAAGAGTTGGCAGCATATAGAAGCTGAAGTTTGGGGCATTTGCCCGAGACTTTTTTTTAAGACTTCTTTCTTAGGTGAAGGAAGTAATGTAATGCAAGTGTGCTTCTTCGCAGGTTCATGCCCTTCCTTAGAGTTACAATATTTTCATTTTTGACCTGGTAGGTACTTGCTATACAGATATATAAAAACATATATATGTAAACGGGTTGTTATGAACAGAGAGAGACTGACTTAGGAAGACTGTGTAGCCTAATGACTGTATCAGTATTTGGATTCCATATCCAAGTAACTATCCTTGAATGATGAGGTAAAAGAATATCTTCACCGCCAAATACTTACTGTGAAAAATGCCAAAATCTCTTTGTAAACCTGGTGTGAAGAGCCAAGCTTCTGCTTCCAAGGTTTTTTTTATTCTCCAAATAGTACTGTGAAGGTCTTGAATTCTGAATTGATTCTTTTTTTTTCCCCACCCTCAATAGAAGGTAACTGATTTCATATTTTAATTAGCTCTTGAAGCTGCTTAGACTTGATTGAGAATCATCTGAAGGGTTAATTTTTGGTAGAAACATTACTTAAATAGATGAGAAGAAATTAAATTTGGCACTCAAGGGAATCGTGGCCTTTAGTGGTTTTGTTTGGTTTTGCTACCTTGGGACTGTTTGTTCAAACAGTATTTTACAAATGGACAGTTCTATGTGTCATAATGGAACGGAAACGTATATATTGCTTCAATACAGAAGAGTGTAACCTATAGGTAGTAGTTGGTTTTGGAGATTGAGATGACAGGTTTTTTTTGTGTTTGTTTTTTTTTTTTGTTTTGTGTTTTTTTTTTTTTTTTTTTTTTTAGTTTTGCCACTGTTTTACGTGGTAATTCCCACATAATAATGTGAACATTTTATGTCGTTTTGAAAACACAGATTAAGTCCTCACTAATATTGTAGTATGAGTGTAGTGGTTTCCCAGTGCATGCAGGAACAATCTGCAGTCTTGGGGCTTAGTACTTAAGTTTAGGATGTCTAAAGTGATATCCTGTGTCTGCTGAAATGTTGTATGATGTATTCTTTGATACTGTGTATGGGTCTCGTCTCACCCATCTTAACATTACTATGGGCCAGAACTGTTTATAAATCAGGTTTTTATTGTTTATAATTTGTCCTCTATTGATACACTGTCACCCCTGAAGTCTTAAATGTCTGAGGGAGCTCTGGAAATTCTCTGCAGAATGATTCAGGAGGGCACATCAAGAGAAAAGAATGTTTTTCTATTTTTCTTTAAATTTGTAAGTATGTTTTTGAAAGAACTAGCTTGGAACAGGAGCTCAGTTTGGCTGAAGTAGCTTCTTATACCCATGAAAGTAGACATAAATTTGTCCCAAGTTATTACCCTGTAAAAAAACCAGTCTATTAAGCATTTTAATGTCTTTTTTAAGCTTCACAGTAAAAATACTGGCAGCATACCCCTCTGTTATGCAAAAGGAAAAAAATGACTTCTGGTGTTGTAGCCTTGTCTATTGTGGGATAGACTACAGTTTAGTCTGAGCATGCAATTTATAATGGATGTTTCCTTTCGTGTTGGTTATCCCTCCTCTCACTGACAGAAAGACCTGAATGGAGTAAAGTACTGCATTCAGATATATCAGGGATAAGAGTTAAATTGGTTTGGGACTGAGGACTTGGTGTCAGTAAGGAAGAGTGAAGGCAGCATGTTTTGTAAATGTGCTGAAACAAGCAATGGTAACCAGAAGAGATTGCAGTGAAACTCTTGCTGGTTAAGGCCTTGCTTTCCTCAAGAAGGAAATTGCAAGTGGAAATTGGTGGGAACATGGGTGTGTGTTGAAACTTCCTTGGGAAGAGATGCCAACTGAGCAAGGGGATTCCAATGGAAAATAGGCTTGGAGGCAAGGCAGGAAACTGGGTGGCTAGAGTGGTATTCAGAATTGCAAGCCAAGAAACTGCTTGGCAGTTGGAGAAATCTGTAGCTTGGAAATGAACTGGAAGAACGAGAAGGGACAGAAAGGAAGTGAAAGTATAGGTGCTACATTTTAGGGGGATGAATCCTATGGTGAGTGACTGGGGCAAAGCAAGCTGCTTGCAGTACTTACTGTCTTCCAGTGCCTGGGGTGAAATCGGACCTTAAGAGCTTTTCTTTCTTGCAGAGAAAAACATTTCTCTTCCATCTGTTTACACAAATATTTGCTGACAGGAGAGCCTAATTCACCTTAAATGCTGGTCCACATAGAGGCTGCTGGCCCAGTGCTGCTGTCACTTAGCTATCAGCTGCAGCATCAAAGGACTGTATGGTAGATGAAACTGTTCTAACCCTCACATGTAATTCTACCAGGTGTAAAGTGATGAAGTTTGCTTTCGATTATCTGCAAATGTAAAGATTAAATACTATTCTGAGTAGCAAGAGTAAATAACCCCAAATTAGAAATTGGCAAAGCCAAATTTGCAGTTTTGGCTCCTTTGTTGTATATTTGTTTTTGGATGCTACATTTTAAATTTCTTGATCTTTTGCTACTTTTTCATTGTTCTCCTTAGAGTACCCCAGGGTATTCTGCTCTGGAAATGTGACTTGCAGGGTAGTGAAGGAGAGGACTATTTGTGTGATGCCTTCTGTGTGGTTGCAGGCATTTATAATGTTGAAGCAGAATATTGCTGGAAGAAAAGTGTTAGTCTGGTGATTTAAATTGGACTGCTCAGAAATTGCCTTTAATTGCATGTTTTTGCATTTTCTGAGTGCCTAAACTTTGGATGCTAGGATAAGCTTTAGGAAAGTGCTGAACACTTGCGTTCATAAATAAAATCAGTTGGAGCAGCATCAGCAACTGAGGAATCGTGGTCTCTCAAATGTGGCATCTAGAATTCCTTTACCACTTCTCTCTTTGTTTCCCTTCCCCATGCTGAAAATCAGTAAAATGCTTACTGTTTCCTGTGGTACTGATAAAATGAGTCTGTGAAACATGTAAATGTTACTGCAATGAGCACAATAAATTAAATGCAAAAAAGAAATGATTGTGTGTTTCAAGCGAAGATTTCAGTACTCCAGTCTGTGGACTACACACTGAATGATGTGAAAGAAGATACAGTGCTTGGTAGCTGCTTCTTGAGTGTGTACCTCCTGTGAAGGTTAGATAAATGCTGGGGGGGAAGAATGTGTAACTGAAGACAGCAGTTCAATGCTGCAGACATATCCTTAGTTGTGGCTTTTGCTAACCTTTGTGTGCTTGACTTTCTGGCTTCGAGTTTTCTCTTAATGTAATACCGTGTGTACATATTCTTTGTAAATAATGTATGTGCAGATATGTAGGGACTGTGCTGGATCTGTCAACACCGTTCACTAGCCAGGCTTTGGGAAACGTAGGTATAGGAAACAACAGGAGTGATGCAGTGATAACCATTGGTTATTCATGTGTGTGTATGTATATATGTGTGTGTGTGTATATATATAGGGCTACGTGTGTATATATATGTGTGTGTATG
>JASSUY010032324.1:0-19077 GCA_032466535.1 Forpus xanthops
TTAAAAAAAAAAAAAAAAAAAAAAAAAAGATTTAATGGAAATACTTACTAAATATCAATAAATTTTTCAACATTTTGGCCCAGGATAGCTTTTTCTTAGGAAAAATACTCAAGTAACAGTATATGTAACAGCAGTCCATTAATCTGTTGGAATTATTTTAGGATGCAGACAGTTACAGAAAATGTGAACAATATTATCTGAAAAGACTATATTTAAATGGAATGAGATTCCAGATTTAGGGCAAATAAAATAAATCAGGAGAAGCTACATTATCCACCAGTTAAAATATGTTTGAAGTATACTCATGTTGAATGTTTCATAAAATTATCTCATAAATTCCAACTATGGGACCAGAAGGAACAGGATCATGAAATTAATTAAGGAAAAATATATAATTTTCCCAAGTATCAATGAAAGAATTCTGTTAAATCAGCCTTGTCTATGTCTGTTTCTTAATACATGATACATGTATTTGTCAAACAAATTTCCGATTTCAAATATCCGTTTTACAACCAATTATACATTCAGCTTGTCTTGTGAGCAGATGATTTCTACTCTTAGCAACAGTACACAGCTGACTGCAGATGATTACCCTTATTAGATCTAGCTAATCATGATGCATGAACTGAAAATCAGAAAAAGTCACCTCAACTGTTACTCTGAGATTTCTAACATATTTCAGGTTGACTTATTGATAAATACATGTATTCAACCATTATTCTTATTGCTTATTACACCGTTGCTTGAGTATCACTCATAACATGGAGATAGAAACGGTAGGGACTTTGCAGAGTAAAAAAACCTTTTCTTTCTCCTGCATATTAGCCCTGAATTTGCATGCCAGAACAATGAGTGAATGAAAGCTGCTAGTTGTCACTAGTGACCATCTGTCTCTGTCCATGAAAAGAGGATTTTGGAATCAGGTCACCCTTGTTTTACTTATGAAGAGGAGGAGAAAACATCTGTTAGTAGCTCAAATATAAAGACAAACCAACTGAAAATGACAGTTCTCCAAAGGGAAGATTCAGGTTTTGGATCAAGGTTAGGCAGTATGGAAGCCCATCATTGGGGAAAGATAGTGGAGTATTTTTAACAGAGATTTGGCTTTTTTTATTTTATTCTCTTATGCCTACAACATGAAGATGAGATGTTTATTTTCAGAGCTTCAGTTCTGGTTGTATTTCTACATCTATACAATATAATTGTATATATCAATATACATATATATATATAAATATATATCTCTCAATAACCATTGATACCACAGTTGAAATTCTGACTTTGAATTTTAGGTAAAAAGAACACCTTTGACTTACATCAAATATGAGTCAAAATGAAGGCAGTGTGGGTGAACAATAGTTTCAGCTTTAATTGAAGACCTGAATTAATACCCTAATGTGAACAAAGATCAAGGCAGTCTCTGTTAATGAAGATGCCAGGAAAAAATGAAACCAGAGAAAAAATTATGCTTTTTGCCTTCCCAAGTTATTAGGCATTCCAAGAGATAAGTCAACAGGGTCTCTTTTAGTCTTTTTAATGGGCAAGTGCTGGAAATGGTAGGGAAGCACAAAAATCTTTTCTGCATTATTGAGGAGGAATTAGAAGAAGCTGAAAATATTGTTGATATTTGTGACAAAACTTCTCTGATCGGATTTTTACTCACCAGTTCTCAAGCCACAGCTTGACATACTTTTGGGAATACTCAGGAAGAGCAAACCCTAGGGAAAAGCTGGTTTGCTCATTTGACAATTTTTGGCCAGACATTTTCAGTTTGCAGTTTGGATTTTGTCACTATCCCTTAGGAAAGTATTTCTGCTCTCTGGAGAAACACATGAGAGGTACAGACTCCACAGGGATATTTAGGATTAAGCTATAAATGCTGACTGATTGGTGTATTTGAAAAAGCTGCCTTCAGTATAATCCTGAATTCACTTTTGTCTTCACAGTTTTACTTTAGTAAAGATTTTAAGAAACACCTCACAGACAAGAATTTTTTCTTCCAGTTACTTTCAACAATTTTTGTTGATTTTCTTCCCCTATCATAACATCAACATATTCTTATAAGTGCATACACAAAATTTTTTAGTTTAATTTTGGCTAGATGCAAAGTTTCAGTGACCTAAGGGCTAATGTAGAAAATCAAACTTTAGATTGAGCAATATAGGATAAAAATATGCAGTGTCATATTGACAATATCTTGATTATTTATATTAAAATGACAACATGATTTTACATATTGTTTCTTTTAATAAATTTTTTACTGCAGTGGTAAAATGAACAAAATGTTTCTAGGAAAAATGAAATACTTTTATTTGTCACTGAATGAACAGAACTCAGCATCATGAATTAGAACAATCGATATTGTAAGAAATTAAAAAAATAGAATATTGTATCAATTCAACACTCAGTTACAATATTTTGATTTTTTTGGAAAAAAAAATTTGGCTGAGACTTTTTATATACTCTAAAGACAAAAATATATATTGAAAACAGGTGTGAATGAATCTGTCAAATTCTTGGACACTTCTTTCCTAGGGCTCAGGATACAATTTTTGTGACTGATGTCATATTTAGTGTCTTGAGACAGGAGGAATCTATGGAAAGCTAATGTCATGAACTTTAAAGATATATTCTGTGTCTTAAGGGAATTGTCCGTGGCTGTCAGAAATGATAATTTAATGATGTCAAGATGTTCATAATTTACCCCACGAGAAGAATTGACAGCTAAAGCTATATTTTATTTTTTCTACTTACACTTTGGGTTTGGATTATTATTACTTTTTTTAATAACAGAAAATATTTCTGTTTATAGCCAGATTTCAGAATATTCAAGAGAGAGCATTATCTCTGCTGATATTTTCCAAATTACTTTTAGTAATATATAAGTCAATGTTCAGACTTCAGCTTCTTTGAAATCAAACTTATTTGAGCACTATTAAGAAAAAAGTGTATGGAAATAGAGGAAAACTGATGCAATACAATCAGTACTTTCTATGAAACAGTTTCTTGCTCATTACAGGATAATTAGGCTGGAATGTATTTTTGGAAGTCATATATGCTAATCTGCTCCTCAAAGCAGGACTATCACTAGAGCTAGATCGGTTTGCTTGGGTTTTAGTCAAGTTTTTAAAGTCTCTAAGGACAATTATTCCCACAGCTGCTCTGGGCAGCTTGTTCTAGTGCTTCAGCACATTAATTATGTCATGGTTTATAATCTTCCTTCTTCAGGAATTAATAGGTTAATTTCTTTTTTCTTACATTGCAGTCTGATTTTTTTTTCTTCCCTGTATATTTTTCCAGTTTGGCAGAACACGATGCTGTGAATTTAAAGGGATCCTCATCTTCCTTTTCTTTTTCTTCTGTTTTCTTCTTCATCTACCAATGAAATAGTAATTACAGAAGAATGCTTATCAGACAGCATTTTGGTATGATGTATGACTAGCGCTGACATGCTGCATACCACAGAATCAAAACATTCTTCAGTGACTACTGCTGCCTACAAGACACAGAGGAAGAACAAAGAGTTGGGAGGGACATCCCTGACAGGATGGTAGGCTACTTTTCCTTATGTACTTATCAATGTCCAAACAAAAAAGGCAAAAGTGTTGTAAATTTTATCTGCAGTCCCAGAGCAAGAGGTGGGTTCAGGAGGGGGAGTGGGACTGACTCAGTGTACTCTTTCAGCAGTTTCTTGAAAGTTTAGTACCTCATGCACTGTCTCATATACAGTGGCCTTAAGGCAATGTCTAAAGAGTTGCTACTATCAAAGGTGTTAGAGGTTTCTAAAAGATATTGTTTTTACTGCTTATGGAACCTACTGTACTATGGGAAAGTATATTTAACTGAAATAGTAAAAAAGTGAGTTTGTGTGGCTAGTAGTACACAGGCATTGTGACCAAGCCTGAAGTTAGGCTTCCTTGAGGAAAACGAGCAGAGTAACAGTAATCATTCTGGCTAATCATGCATAGTAATTGTAATAGCTAGAGACAGTAATTACTCAGACAGTCACTGCTAGTAAGAGTGACAGTTTATGTGTAGGACATGCAGAGTCCTGGCCTGTATTCGTTGCAGGGAATCATGCTGAGGAAATGAGGCACAGAATTGCCCATTATTAATAATAAGCATTCTTAGATCTGAGAGTACAACGTAGAGCACATAGACTGCCTCCTCAGAATGGTCACTCCAGCCACACCACTTACTTTGCCTAGCCTGAAACCCGTCCATGGACCATTCTTGCAATTTAACAATACAGACAGTTAAACCCCAGTATCCAGGATTATGTGCCACCACCGTTCAGTTTACTAATATTTTTGTAGTCACAGGTGCTCTTTCAGATGCTGAAACTGCTGCTTTCCCACAGCAGCTTAGTGGATGGTATATTACAAGCATGTATGTTGCTCAAAGTCCTCCATTTTCATTGAATTTAATGAGCTTGAAGAGTTTTAGTAATGCAAACCTTTGCACAGAGCTCCCAATTTTCTATTAATTTATTTCTCTACCTCCTCTTCCACCACACCCACCTGCTCACCAGCACACACACACGCAAACCCCCTCACCCGTCCCACCCCTCTCCCATTTCCCTCCCTTTGGAAACTGTCTCCGAAGACACATGGGGCTATTTTGAGTGCTTTTCAGTCAGGGTCTGGCCTCTAGTAGGATGCTGGTTTTACCCAAAGAAGCAGCTAGTCAAACACAGGCTACGCTCCAGCTAATTTTATATAAAGTAACCATTGAAGCATATGGAAAACCTGTGTCCAGGTGAAAGCACTCAGATCCACTAAAACACAGGGGTCTCGGGTGCTCAGCCGGCCATGCCAGAGTGTCCTTTTAGGGTGGTGGAGCCCAAGCAGTGATGCACAGCAGCAACACAGTAACTCAGTGTCTGCAGTGGGACTCATCTTTCAGAAAGTCCTAGCACAGCTTCAGGGTCTCAAGCCACAACCCTGCTGTGACTGCCCAGCCATGTCCTCCTAAGAAACTGCCACCCTGGCTCCCTAGTATGACACAGCAGGACTTTCTGGGCTTGGCTTTCTTTTTTCTTGACTGGGGTATTCAAACCTTTCTTCTGCGGCTCTTTGCCAAGTCTATGCAGCCTAGGCCAGTTTTTACTCATATGCTTTCTACGCTACCAAAATTTAACTCATCTTGAACAGTAACAATAGAAACCAACTATCTCTGCTAATGTCTGTAAACTGCATTTGACTTCCTTTACATTTCACAGGAAGAAAGGGATAATTTCTCTGACTTTGTTAAGTGTACATTACAATAAGATTAATATCATCCCAAGAGTGTGTAAACTTCTCTGACTGTAAAAAGAGCTTGTAAAAATAGCTCAGCCACAGGTGCCTATGTTCTAGGTGTATACATGTGATGAGGAGAATCCTGAAGAGCCTCTTCACTATCATCTGCAGTTCAGAACATTTCATGAGTTATGCTCTAGAATACACAGAATATCAAGAAATAAGTTGAGTCATATACCACTGGTTATTCTGCGACACTGTCCTCCTGAAATACATAAAGTCCATACAATTGATTTTTGCTACTACCTTTTTTCTACCTTTTCTCCTTTAGCTATCTCAGCATTAAAGCTGAAAAAGTCACATTTTGCAAAGATTATAGACATTAGGAAATTGTGCCCTACACAATTGATACTTAAAACTGGGTATTTGTAGTATTACTATCTCTCATATCAGGCTACATGCCACAAAACCAAAGTAAAATAAAAGAGACATACTATGCCTTCTCATTGTAAAAGCTAAAATCAGGTTTGTTCATAATGTGCTGCTTTATCTTTGGGAAGAAAAGAAAGAAAAGGGAAGAGTCAATAAATTCACTTTATATTTACTTTAAACTTTTATTTTTTTTTTTTTTTAAAGATATTTTCCTGTAGCTACCATACAAAATAAAGGCCACAGAAGACTTTGGCTGTAATTCTTATATTTATATGGAGAGAAATAACTTCCCACTGTGGATTGGTCAATTTATTTGAATGATAGGTAATATATATAAACTTTATTTTCACAAAGTTGCTTTTGATATTTCTTGTTTATTTTAATGTTCAGTTCTTGTTCTGCATCACTAAAATAAAATCAAAACCCCAAAACAAACAACAAAAAAACCCCAAAAAGACTCAAAGCTAAATATTCAATTTAGAGTGTTTCAGATTTTAAAACAAATGACTAAGTTTGTCCTTGTATTACAATTAATTATACATTTCTCTATTTTTGTGAAGTATTTTCAAGGGAATGGCAATTTCTACACATTTCTAATGCAGTTCATAGTAAGATCAATAGCATGACTTTCTAATTATGAAGTTCCTGTTATTATTCAAGTCCTCACTATTATTAGTTTAACTCATTTACCAGCAGGGGTCTCATGATTAAAAATTTGAAGGCGTTGAAATGCAAAAGCAAGCTGCTGACTCCTTGTTACAAAAAACATATTGCTAAGCTGTTGGACATTTTAATACAGTAGGCTAACAAAAGGCATTCAATAGCAGTGCTGCAACACCAATGGCTGCTAAAATGAACTGCTGGATGTTCCCGTAGGAGCCTCACTGATTACAGATATTGGATAATTTCAACTTAAGTAGAAATTTAACAGGTTTAACTTGTAGCAGAAAAAGCACTGTAACATATGAAATTAAGTCGTAAGCATTTGTGATTAAACTGAAAATGTGAAAACAAATGGAAGAAAAGTAACATAAAATATAATATTTTGAGTGTTCATTAAAAAAAAAAAAGGTAAATATCAGATCCTTCCAGTGTGTCCTAATTTTGTGACAGATTATCCTGATTAGAACCATGCCAATATTAGGCTATTTGCTTTGTGGACTGAAACAAGGAGAAACTCAGGTTCAGTCATGACCATACTACTTTTTGTCTTTTGGTAATTAAATATGTGTGAGTAATAGAAAATAATTGTGTATTTTAAAATGCAGTGGTTTAAATATGGTTTAGAATCTCTGATATGTTCAAATGGCTATTTAATAAAAGTGAAGGTAATGAAAGAGTGAATTTAGAAATTATAATGGATAGTGGAAGTCTTTCTTACACTGTACAGTATGGCAGCAGTCAAAATTCAAGCAAGGCTTATAATCTGTCTTTATGGATTTAATATGCTGTGGGATTTTATGTAGGTTTCAGGTTTTGTTGTTTTGGTTTTTGTTTGTTTTTTTTTTTTTTTTTGCGTGTGTGTGTAAAGAAGATGCAGAATTATTTCTTTTTCTGCTTTAGTCAAAATGCATTTCCAACATTTTAAGACAAACCTTAGTTTCTACTGTTGATACTGTGCTTCGATATATTAAATATTAGCTGTTCTTTAAAACATCAAGAAAAAGCTTAGGTCTGTGCTGAGTTACCTAGATACATACCTAGTGTCATGGGTTCAGCAATAGCAGTAATTTTTCTCTTTCTTGGTAGCTGGTGCAGCACTGTTATTTTGACTTTCAACCTGGGAACGGTGCTAATAACATTCATGTTTCCAGTTACTGCTTAGAATGTTTTGTTCTGAGTCTCATGCTCTGCCAGGGAGGAGAAGCCGGGAAGAAGCAGAGACAGGACACCTGACCCAAACTGACCAAAGAGGTATTCCATACCATAGCATGTCATACCCAGAATGAAAAAACTGAGAGGAGAGACCCAATAGGGTGGGGGGCTCACTGCTGGATCAGGCTTGGTATCAGGTGGTGAGCAGTTGTATTCTCTTTCTTTTTTATTTCCCTTGTCATTATTACTGTTGGTGGTAGTGGTTTGTGTTACACCTTAGTTACTGAACTATTCTTACCTCAACCTGTGGGAGTTGCATTCTTTCAGTTCTCCTCCCCATCCCCCTGGGAGCTGGGGGAAGAAAAAGGGAGGAACGAGTGAGCAAACTACGTGGCTGACTGGGCTTAAACCACAACACCTGGCTTCCAAATCTTACTACAATAACAACTAAATATTTAGTAAAGGTAGAGCAGAGTCTCTATGAGAGACTGACATAATCCTTTCTCAAAACAGACTAGGGGATCATAGAGTATTCTCACTGGATATCTTGGCTGAGATCCCTTAAGAAAAGCAAAAGAATTCTGTCATGGGCTTGGATGAATGCCTTAATCACTAGATTATTGAGTAAAGAGATAGTAAGGGCCTGTGTTACAGGGTGTCAACTCATCTCTTGTTGGTTTCCTTTCAGGAATTAAGGTGGCTTTTGTTACTAATCTTCCCAAATCAGAGCAATCAAAAATAGGGAGACAATTAATTTAATTTCTCTAAATTCCTCTAAATTTCTCACTGCTTTGGGATTTTTTTCAAATAATCACAGATTAAAAAGACAGAAAATAACATCTGATCATGAAACAATGATCATCATCCTGTGTGACTCAGATGTAAATATTTCATATGTACGTCTTGGTCGGAAGAGTAATAATTTGTACCTGACAAAGCTCTTTCCCCCCCAAGGAGTACTACTGTTTGGGTTTTTTTTTCCCCATTTTTACAATGCAAAATAAAAAATGTTTTCTATTTATTTTGACAATCATTTCAATATTTAACCCTGAAGGTGAGCTAGAAAGAATAAAAAGAATAAAACTTTGCAAAAATCCAGAAACCCTGAGATACATTTTAATGTCATTATAGAATTAAGTTAAGACCTTGTAAAATCTCTATGGGCATAATCAAAATGTCACTCTGGTTCCTACTTGAACAACAGTCTAGCTGTAAGGGATCACATGTTTCAATTTTTTGATGACAGCCAGACTAGAAACTGAAATTTGTCAAAGATGGCCTGTACATGCACCAATCTGAGCTCAGGGTTTCCACAAAGAAACATAGTGTGGGGGGGGGAGAGAAGGGAGATAGAAAAAAAAATATTCTATACTGCTCTCTGTCAAGGGTAATATTTTATTTTAAATTCGAGTTTCTTTGATATTCTAGCTACTGTAAGCAAGCTATGCCTCAGCAACGATTTCTTTGCTAAGCTAAACAAACAGGTCTCTTGAAGATTCTCAGCTGCATTTAGTCTTCTAATTTTTCAGTCCTTTTTTTTTTTGTTTGTTTTGTACATTTGTGCTTCAATTTGCCAATAGAAGTTATTTAAGTGTATCCACACAACTGTCACTTGACATTAAAAAGCAGGTTACACATGCTAAAACATTTTTTTCAATCAAAGAACGTCCGTTTTCTGCCAGGGCCATAACAAATACCATCACTGAATATTGCTTTTAGCAGTTGTTATATCTTTTCAAAATCATTAGGTTCAATTTTTCCCCTCCTAAGCTGTGTAGTTGGCTATATTGAAACACATTTTGTGCAAATATGCTTACTTTACTAAGTAGTCTGCATTTCTATGAATAATTGCCTTCTTTACCATATTTTTGCTTTTTCTGCCAATTTTTTCCTCTGTATATTTCATCAACACTGCATTTATGTTTTTACTGTGGATCACTGCCAAAATGTTGAAAAACATAAGGCTAATCCTCATGGACCTCAACTAGATACACTGCTACTTGATTGTAATTCCTGTTGGTGGCTGTTAACACTACATCTGCCAGCAAGCTGATAGAATCACAATTTCGCAAAAAGGTTGAGGTTGGAATGGATCTCTGGAGATCACCTTGTTCAGCTTCCCTGATCAAGCAGGGCCACCTAGATACAGTTGCCCAGGACTATGTCCAGATGGTTTTTGAGTATCTCCAAGGATGGAGACTCCATAGCCTCTCTGGATAACCAGCCAGGGCTTGGTAATGTTTGCAATAAGAAATGTCTTTCCTGATGATCAGTCAGAGCTTGTGTTTCAGTTTGTTTCCATTGCCTTTTGTTCTCTAACCAGGCATCTCTGAAAACTGAAAAGATCTTGATCCCATCTTCTTTACACCCTATCTTTAGATACTTACACACATTGATGAAATCACCCCAAGACTTCTCTAGGTTGAACAGTCTCATCTCCCTCAGCCTTTTCTCATAGATGCTCCAGTCCCTGTCTTCAGTCACAACAAAGGTGAGCTGCTTAAGCTTTTGCAATTTACTGCTTAAAATTCTTAATCATCTTAGTAGCATTTTGTTACACTCTCACTAGCATGTCGATGTCATACTCATACTGAGGAGCCCCAGACTGGACTAGGTACTCCAAGTGTGGCTGCTGCTGAATGGAGAAGGATCACCTCCCCTTCCTGCAACGCAGGAAACCATTAACCCTTTTTATTACAAGGACAAATTTGTGATTCATGTTCCACTTGGTGTCTACGTGGACCCCATGTCCTTTTCTGAAAAGCTGCCTTCCATCTGGCCAGCTTCAAGTATCCACTAGTGCCTGGTGTAGTACTCCCCCAAATAAAGAACTTCACACGTTGTGATACTCCTTCCTGACATCCATTTCTCCAGTCTTTTACAGTATCTTTGGATGGCAGCACAATGCTCTGGCATATCAGTCACTTCCCAGATTTTTGTCATTAGTAAGCTTGTTGAAGGTACACTGTTGCATCCCAAACCATTAATGAATTGTTGACCAGTATTGGACCCAGTATCGTACAGTTACTGTACAAGTTTATGTCTTTATTAGTAATATTTAATACTTATTTTACTATGACATCATGTACACATTATACTCTGTTTTAACAAACTTATTACATTTACATAGCCCTCTTTATTTGCCAATTCTGTTCTTCCAGAATCTCATATACATGTTTACTTGATAAGTCATTTTCTATAAAAATCTTCTCCTATTCTTTAATGAATATCATACAGACTCATTATTTTGTGTTGAAGTTAAGATTTTCAGTATTCAGGGATCAAAATACAATATTCCATGTCGTGCATAAAACCTACACATCAATAAACCAGCATGGATTTAGGTTTTTGAATAGTGAATTCTCAGAATAAACTATTTGTGAACAGTCTACAGTTTAGCAATTATTCATGTAAATTGAAGAATAGGAGAAATTCAGTATGAATTATTCAGACAGCTCTCTTGGATGAGTGTGTGGTGTAATCATTTATTAAAATCTGTATAGTATATTGAACTAGTGAAATGCTATATTTACTTGGTCTAAAAGATGATAGTATGCTAGGAGCAGAAAATGCTCAAATGAATGAAATGAAAAAATGTATGAATTTAAAATAATCAGAAAGTGCTTTGAAACACAAAGAGAATGATGGGATGGTAAGAACATGTGGATACAAAATATCAAATGTTATGAATAATATTTTATGACATGGCTCAAGATTAATGAGTTAGCAAAAATTTTGCAGCATACTGAGATGATTAAATACAAAACCAAAGTATTTGAACTCTCCCAATTTTTTATTAAATTCAGTGAATTAATATCAGAAAATAAATATGATGTTTTAGTTGAAGATTCAAATGAACAAAATATATAGCAAATGAACAAAGCTTATTTTTGTCAGGTGCATTTTTTTTTAATTCCTGTGCTGAATAAAACCAAACCACCACCAACAGCTCTGTCCTTCAATCCATAAGTAAATAAGGGAAGTTAGAAATCTTACCCGCTGTTTCTTCAGGTAAGGGAACTCTTTCATCCACCTTTGCTTTGAGTTGAGAGGTTCAGGAAGAGCTGATGTGTGCCCTAGAAGGTAGAAGATGTGTGAGATGTGTGGTACTAAGGCAGTTAGATTATTTTGAGATATTATTAAACAAGCAGATTTAATTACTCTGAAAGAAGAGACACTTCAGAGAGAGGCTGGAAGTCCATGCCAGGTGGGTTGAACATAGAAGAGTACTGGACTTCAAATTCTTCTCCAAAACTAATCTGTATTTAGCAGACCACTTTAACAATAAACTTCTGAAAAACTGTAAGTTTTCTCTGCAGAAGATTAGTGCAAAAAGAAGGAATGCAAAATATTCTGGAACAGAGATTAAAAATCACTTAAGTTTACTAAGTGGGTACCCAGTCTTGAAAATAATGAAATTCCTGTACATACCTCTTTTTAGCTGAAATGTTTCCACTTGTGCCTGGTTAGTCAACTCCAGCCAAATTATGGAGCTTGATTCTTGACTTTCCAAACAAGAGTCAGACTTTGAGAGAAAACAGAAAGAAGGAAAAACAATAAACACCTTAAATTAAGCTGCTTTTTTTTTCTTTTTTCAAGAGCTAAAATTAGAAGAAAAGGACATGCAGTTCAGTTATTTCAGAAAGAGGGAAACAAATCTGTTATGGCTAATAAGGAGTCTTTATTTCAACTGTTGAGGCAAAACCTTGAGTGTGAAAGAAGTATTATTCCTTTTGTACTATATTTTTTTTTGTAAATTAATTCTTAGTTTTAATAATGTATAA
Source organism: Forpus xanthops (assembly GCA_032466535.1). Taxonomy (NCBI): domain Eukaryota; kingdom Metazoa; phylum Chordata; class Aves; order Psittaciformes; family Psittacidae; genus Forpus; species Forpus xanthops. The sequence goes on from JASSUY010032324.1 coordinate 12,272, forward strand.
TGCTGGCTAAAACTTCTGGTTGATAAATATTTGATAATGTATGTTCCTTTAGTTTTATTTCAAATTAAAAATTATGTCCAAGTTTTAGTATAACAAACATAAACTAAAAAAAAGGTTGTCATATTAAAAGCAGCCTCTGTAGTCATGACAGTTGGAAATCTACATAAATGTTTCTCTGCAATTCCAGAAATTCACTCAGACCCAGTCATCACTAAAAGTCATACCTGAACACATATATTGTGAACTCTCCACAAACTTTCTCATGATTGTGAACACTCATATGGCTTTAGTGCTGAATTTTTCTAATCATAATTAAAAGGAAAATTAAATGCCAAATTGTGTAAAGATACAGATTTCTGATAAAGCAGGAAGTCCTTGAGTATATTCCTCAGTACCAGAGATGAAAATAACCTGCTTACGAATGACTGCTCTCAGTCAATAACAATTGAATATTTCAGCATTCTCCTAGCCTCAGCCCTTTGCATTAAGTTTGCTACATGCAATACTATTAATTCTTTACTTTCTTAATATAAGTAGAGAATTCCTACTGTTACTTGTAAAGCAGAAAAAAAGCCACAAAACTCAACTGATAGTCATTTCATGCTTTATCCAGATTGGCTGTATGTTGATTTTGAATGCAAAAGTAATAATATTTCAGAGTGTTTCTTTTCCTTTTTTGGCAATTGAAATTTATGATTTTATGAGCAACAATACTAGTTTTGATTTTCTACTGAGGTTAATGACACTTAATTCACTAAATTATACTCCTGCAGTTGTGTTTCCATGTCATGCTAAAAATTGCTCTTGCATTTTAATGCCTCAGATTTGCCATAAATAAAGGCTAAATAATAAATCTCCACACCCAAGCTATACAAGATGAATAAATGTAAGGAATTGTTGCTTCAGCAGAACACTTACCTATACATGCAGAACAATCCCTCTGGGCATGAAGAGGATGGGTGAGGCAAAATACATGACACCTTTCCACTGAGCTGTTTGCTATTTCAACTACAGCTTTGAGCAATAAACTGTGGTTATTCCTCCAATGCAACAGGAAATACAGACAGCTGGGAACACCAGCAAAACATAAATCCTGCGGGACCCACCTTGCAATGTTTACTTACACTGATAGGGACCAACAGCCTGGTCAAGAAGATGCTGTAGTCACATGCCAAATGAAAAATAAAATGAGAATTTCTGCTGTTTTAACAGCAGAAACCTCCTCTTTATACGGGACTGAAAAGGACACGTTCACAGTAGTATGCATGAATTTTCTACCTAGTCCTTGCCCTATCCTAATAATTTGTAATCACCACCTGGAAGTCTTAAATAATTCTTGTGATAAGGACAAGTATTCAAGACCTCGCCATTCTTAAATAACACCACAAAATGATGACCCCTGCTTTGTTCTGCTCTTCTTTTGTTACTAAATCCTTTCCTTCCAATTTAGCACAGAAATCAAAGAAATTAAAAAGGCTAATTTTCTACTGTGAAGTTCTGGAACAGTATTGATAGATCTATGTGCTTGCTGCTCTGGCCTATAAAACTGTGTTCCTGAGAGTAGGAAAGGATTTAGCACTTCCTAATGAATAAATCTGAACACCTTCCTAACCATCTACTGGTGTTTGATTTCTTTCCTGAAATGCCTGCTATTTCTTACACAGCCTGAGGACAGTATGGATGGTGAATGCTAACTTTTCATTGGACCAAAACTACTCAAAGGCTAAGATATTGCAAATTTCATGTTAGAGCTTTTATTTACGTTTCCAAGGTGTTGATGCCTTAGCTCTAAATTCTGCAAAGTCCCACCCATACAAGGAGTGAAAAACATTTTAAGTGCACATATTCAGAATTAAGAAAAAAAAAAAAAAAAAAAGAAAAAATTCTTATTTAACATAGATGAAATTTATATCTGGCATAATAATGCCTTTTATTCAAAAAAGTGCCTTTTATCTGAAGTAGTGTTGGAAAAGAAGTAAATATTTATACCATGGGAAAGAAAATCCATTGGTTATTTTCAAACAGTAAAAGGGATTGTTTATGTTGGAAAACTGCATAACCCAGATGACTGGTAATGAGATGACTATTTTTTTGGTATGAGTTACATAATTAACATAGAGTAAATGGAGGCAGCGCATTCACATCTGTAGTTTAATCCATAGAGTTTATGGACATGTTAAAGGGAGACACTAGAAAATCTGAAATACTCCACACCTTATAGAACATAGAGTTGGGTGAATGTTACTTAAGTCCTTAAATGACTACACCAAGGTAGGACAATTTATTAGCTCACATAAAAATGTAATCCTTTTCTGTCTCCTTATACAGTAATCATAGCTCTGTATAAAAAAAACCAAAAAACCAGAAGTGAGAAGAATATGTCCATCTGCTCAGAGGCAAGAGACTTGGAATACCTACAAAAAGCACTAGGTGCTTCCAGAATAACAGGAATCCTTGGCTGAGATACATGTTCTACTAATGACTCACAAGTATGGCTGAATTCCAGAAAATAAGTTGTTTAACCTTACAAGGCTGTACATATGTGTTTGGATCCAGGTGGCCATGGCATCTGCTCACACAGCTACTCAGGAATAATTTTCTCTATTCTTGGTTTAAGCAAAACTTTTTTTTTTTTTTTTTTTCTGGTGCACACAGCAATAGATACATCTGAGAAATTTAATTTGCATGAACACTTCTGTCCACTTCCCCATAAATCAATAAGTCAAATCACACATCAAAGAAGGTGATCCTGCCCCTCTATTCTGCTCTCATGAGACCTCACTTGGAGTACTGTGTGCAGTTTTGGTGTCTTCAGCAAAAGAAGAACATGATGCTGTTAGAACAAGTTCAGAGGAGGGCTATGATGATGACAAGAGAACTGGAGCGCCACTCCTATGAAGATAGGCTAAGAAACCTGGGACTATTCAGCCAGGAGAACAGAAGGCTATGTGGAGACCTCATAGCAGCATGAGAGACTGAAAAGTCGTTGATTGAGGTAAGCACTATTTAGCAACAACTAAAATATTGGTGTGTGACCAGCATTGTTCTCAGGCTAAAGCCGAAAACACAGCACTGCACCAGCTACAAAGAAGGAGAAAAATAACAGTTACAGCTGAACCCAGGACACTAGTCCTATGAGTTTAATGCAAAAAATGTGTCTTTTTCTTAATTTGTCAAGCTCTTACTACCTATGCGCTGTCCCAACAACATTCAAGTCTTGTAAACCAGAGGGTATTCTGCCCCCAGTTTCCACTTTTGATGGTTTGTCATTGTCTATAAGAAAGGATTCATTATATCAAACCTTTTACAGGGAAGTTTTTTAAGACTTTTTTTTTATTTATTTCTATTATTAATAATAGGTAAATTGCAGTGGTTTACAGAAGTGTCAAATAGGAACACTTTCTAGCTACTCTATTCTTGGGTATACTTGTGCTCTGAAACATTAAAGCAACTTCTAATCACAGGAAAGTAAATGAAAACATACAGCATTTTGATTTATAGCAGCTGCATGGTATTTCAGAATTTTGAGAAAGATATTACCCTGGGGGTTTCAAACACTTCACTGACAGGCCTTATTTTCTAAAAAAAAATATTAATAAATATTGGCAACAACTAGATTTAGAAAACACTTTATTCTCTCTCAATTCTCTGAGCTAGGCTGAGCAGACGCTTTCTTCCAGATGAGAAACTGGGTCTCAGATCAGTTCAAGTTCTTATTATAGCTACAGAGTAAGATTAAAGTTGTTGCCAGAGGAGAGCCTCAATCCAACTCATGCCTACCAGTTTGATACCAGTGCCAGAAAGAGATGCACAGAGCCCGGAGAGGGGTTCTGTTCAGCAGAACAGCACCTGAATAGCAGCACAATGCAATTCCCGCCACTCAAGCCAAAGACAGCTTAATCAGGGGCCCAACACCTAGCATATGGAATAAACAAGAGGAGTTAAAGATGTGCACACACCTACAGGGTTACCATCTTATTGACATTTTAGAGATGTGGGAAGACAAGGGAAGATGTGATCCCTCTCTGGAATGAAACAGGAGACCTGGTTTCCTGAGATATAAAATAAGATGAGGCATTGAATAACATTTAACCTGTCTTCACTGGCTAGTGCTTCAGCCACACCATCCATTCTGGAGAAGGCAAAAGCAGGGACTGGAGAATGAAGAACTACCAGCTGTAGCAGAAAATCATGTTCAAGACTGTCTAAGGAACCTGAAGGTGCGCAAACCCATGGGTCCTGATGAGATACATCTGCAGGTAATGATGAATGAACTAGCAGGTGAAGTTTCTAGCCCACTATCCATCATACCTGAGTTTTGATAAGCTGTTGAAGTTCTCAGAAACTGGAAAAAGGGAAGAATAACATACATTTTTTAAACCATAATAAAGACCTCTGTGCTCAGCAAGATCCTGGAAAATGTCACCTTGGAAACAATGCTAAGGTACAAGGAAAAAAAAGGAGGTGATTGGTGACAGCCAACATGGCTTCACTAAAGGCAAATTGTGCTTGAAAAATTTGATGTCCTTCTACAATGGAGTTGCAACACTGATGGATAAGGGAAGAATGACTGACATCACCTACCTGAACCTGTGCAAAGAGTTTGACATTGCCTCACATGACATGCTTGTCTCTAAACTGGAGTGACATGGATTCCATGGATGGACCATCTGGTGGATAAGGAATTGACTGGATGGCTTCACTCAAAGAGTTTTAGTCAATGGCCCAATGTCCAAGAGCAGTTCAATGACAAGTAGTTTTTCTCAGGGGTTCATATTGGAACTAGTGTTGTTTAATATCTTTGTTGGTGTCCTGGACAGTGGGATTGTGTGATCCCTCAGAACGTTTACTGATGACACCAAGCTGTGTGGAATGGTCAACATGCTGGAGAGAAAAAAATGGCATTCAGAGGGACCTTGACAGGCTTGAGTGACGGTCTAGTACCAACCTTCATGAACTTCAACAAAGCCAGGAGGAAGCTCTAACAGCTGGGCAGGGACGGTCTCAAGCACAAACAAAGGCTAGTGCAGAATGGATTGAGAAGAGCCATGAGGAGAAAGATTTGGGGGCACTAGTTGGTGAGAAGCTCAACATAACCTTGGCAGTGTGCACTTGTAAGCTAGGAAGCCAACCGCAAGCTGGGTTTCATTAAAAGAGTCATGACTAGCAGGTCATTGAAATATAAAATAGTTAGGGTTGGAAAGGAACTTAAGATCAGCAAGTTCCAACTCCCCTGCAATGGGTAGGGACACCTCTCACTAAACCATGTCAATCAAGGCTATGTCCAACCCATTCTTGAATGCTGCCAGCAATGGAGCATTCACAAATTCCCTGGGCAAACCATTCCGGTGCCTCACCACCCTCATCCCTTATATCCACTATAAACATTCCCTGTTTAAGTCTGAACCCTTACCTCTTGTCCTTTCACTACAATCTCTAATGAAGAGTCTCTCCCCAGCATCACTGTAACCCCCCTTCAGATACTGGAAGGCTGCTGTGAGGTACCCACACAGCCTTCACTTCTCCAGGCTCAAGACACAAATTTCTCAGACTGCCTTCATGCAGGAGGTGCTCCAGCCCCTATCATCCTTGTGGCCCTCCTCTGGACTTGCTCCAACAGTTCCATGACCTTCTTAGGTTGACACCAGAACTGTATACAGACTACAAGTGAGGTCTCATGAGAGCAGAATAGAGGGGCAAGATCACCTCCCCCGACCTGTTGATCATACTCCTTTTGATGCAGCCTAGGGTAAGGTTGGCTTTCTGGGCTGCAAGAGCACACTGCTGGCTCACGTTAAGTTTCTCATCAACCAACAGCCCCAAGTCCTTCTCTGCAGGGCTGCCCTGAATCTCTTCTCTGCACAACCTGTAGCTGCGCCTTGAATTGCCCTGACCCAGATGTAGGACCTTGCACTTGGATCGGTTGAACTTCATGAAGTCGGCATCAACCCACCACTCAAGTGTGTCAAGGTCCCTCTGGATGTCATCCCTTCATTCCAGTGAATGAACCACACAGCTTCCTCTTGCCAGCAAGCCTGCTGCAGGTGCACTCAATCTCACTGACCATGTCACCGACAAAGATGTTGAACAAGATCGGACCCAAAACTGACCCCTGAGGGACACCACTCATTACTGGTCTGCAGCTGGACATTGAGCCATTGACCACAACCTTTTGTGTGCAGCCACCTAGCCAATACTTGATCTACTGAGTGGTCCACCTATCAAATTAATGTCTCTCCAACTTAGAGACAAGGATGTCATGCAGGACCATGTTGAATGCTTTTCACAAGTCCAGGTAGATGAGGTAAACTGCTTTGCCCCTATCCATCAGCTCCTTAGCTCCATCACAGAAGGCCACCGAGTTGGCCCGGCAGGATTTCCCCTTAGTGAAGCCATGCAGGCTGTCATCAACCACCTCATTGGTTTTCATGTGTATTAGCATACTTTCCAGGAGAATCTGCTCCAAAATTTTGCCAGGCACAGTAGTGACACTGAATGCTCTGTGTTTCCTTGCATCTTGTATATTCCCTTCTTGAAAATGGGGGTTAAATTTCCCTTTTTCCAGTCATCAGGAGCTTCACCTGACTGCTGTGATTTTTCAAATATGATGGACAGTGACCGGGCAACTTCTTTTGCCAGCTTCTTCAGGACCCGTGGACGTATTTTATCAGGTCCCATGGACCTTACTTCTGTGCCTGGCAAAATCTTGGAGCAGATTGTCCTAGCACACATGCTGAGGCACATGAAAAACAACAAGGTGCTTGGTGACAGCCAGCATGGCTTCACTTAGGGGAAATCCTGCCTGA